>CAKNXH010026178.1:0-16638 GCA_932178445.1 Andricus quercusramuli | reverse complement strand
GCGCGCTATGAGAATGTGCCCGCTAAGCGGGCAGATTTTTTCTAATTGATTTTCTTTGCTGACATTCGGGACATCTTTTTAGGACTTCTTTTACATCGGAAATCATATTAGACCAATAGTAGTCTTCTATCAAACGACAATATGTTTTAACTACTCCCTCGTGTCCAGCTGCTGCAGAAGCGTGGTATTCGATGATTATGTCTTTGCACTTGTCTGCTGGTGGAGTGTAAAGCGTGTCCTCATAAAGAATGATTGCAATTGGGTAGTTTTGGAATGTTTTAATTACTTGTTTTTTTATTTGTTCCCAAATTCCCAGATAACAAAATGTGAGCAATATGCGACGCATTATGCACGCACGTCGTGCCGATCAACACGCACAGAATGCTCTCACCTGCGCAGACATATGTGTCATCAATTGAGACGCATATCGCTCGCATGTCATGAGTCATTAAGTGATACGCATATTGCTCGCATATCGTGATTATTTATGCTCTAAAAATAATAAATTGTATAATATTATTAAGTTAGTTTCAGGTATAAAATATCCTTTATCGACAAAACCTTCAAAGTGAGCCCTTTTAATTCTTTTGAACGTACAAACATTCTTTATTCCTTTATTGAAAAAAGAGGAAACGAATATATTTTATAAAATATTTATTTTCAGAAGGTTATCACAATATTGTTATATATTTAATATTAATTAATTATTTGCAAAACGCCTATGTTAGGCACGAATGTATAACAATAGCATGTGGATTTCTTTTCTTTCAGAAACTATGAACACATAATAATAAACTTTCTTAAGAGTATTCTCAAATATAAGAAATATAAAAACAAATAGTAGTATGCCTTCAGTGAACTATTAGATTTAAACCAGCTAGCCTTTCAAAAATGAGTAGCGGTTAGGCACGAATCTATAAAAAATAGCATTTGGCTTTGTTTTCTCTAAAATACATGTAACAATGAACTTACTTGGAATTATTCTTGAATGTTAAAACTGTTCAAACAAATAGTGCATTATATCTGAGCGTAATATTATATTTAAACCAGGTAGCCTTGGAAGAATGAGTAGCTGTTAGGTACGAATCTATAACACTAGCATTTGACTTTGGTTTATCAAGCATTTCGCTTTCTTTTCTCCAACAAACTATTCATACTATATGATAGAATTCAAAATATTGCCTACGGGCAACGAGCATTACGACTTTTGATGGTGCTACAGAAATTAATCTTCTTCGTCACCATCGGAACCACCATCGACAACATCTTCAGATTCAAATTCGGAGTCAGACGAACTATCCAGTAGAGCTAATTTTTTCCTGATCTTTTCTTCGCTCAGATTACTTGAATCCTTGAATTCATACGAAGCTTCTCCTTTGTTCTTTTTGTCCTCTTCATCCTCGTCTGCATTCTTGACTTCGTCCTCAGTCGACAGAACTCCTTCGGCTGTAGTCGACTTTTTTGAAGATAAGCGAAATCTTTGTTTCGCCGATCGAAAAACCTCTTTCATCTCTTCTTTGTACGCGTTCATGTTTCGTGGTCCTTCGAAGTAGGGAAAATCTTTTGCAGCCTCTGAAAGAAAACAAAATATTAGTATTTACAAGCAAATGATTTGAAATACTAACCTGAATGTAAATAATTTAGTTAAAAATAAAAACGTACGGTAGAAAATTTGTGAGATTCTCGTGTCTCCGAATTTGGCACTGTTATTGCTCCCAAGCCACGTGAACTGGGAAATTAACTTGTCCGTCATTGTTAACTTCAGAGCCAGGCTAAAAAATTCCCTCATTTTCGCTGCACCACGACCTTTCAAATATTGATACTGAAACAAAAATTCTTTATTAGTCGACTACAATAATATAAATATGCAAAATTCTAATGTGCAAACAATTCCAGATTCAGCAGATCCAAACCTTTTTTCGACCGTTAATAATAAAAAAAAAACATGTCAAAAACATATTTATTTTTTAAAAAGAAATCCTCAAAGTTTCGACAAACACAGCGGGTCTTTTTCAAGAGTCGATGAAACAAATATATAATTTGAAAAGGGAAGAATTTTAAAGTCACATAATTTATGTCTTCATCAAAATACGCGTTTTTAACAAAAATAAAAATAAAATAGTTATTGTCATACCTGAGTCAAAAAAACATTGACGTATTTATTAAAAAAAAATGTTTTTCAAATAGTAAAAGTAATAATTTTTCCTCCAATTGAAGTCTTAAAGATTTTGTAGAAACTCTAATAATGTATAAAAGTGTCACATTATAGGCCTGTAGGATACCTCTGTGACTTTGACAACAGCGCCATTTGACACGCGAGCTATTGGGTATCTCGAAGTTATTTGAACAATGTTTAGGAATAAAAGCAGTGAATATCAATTCATTTTGATAAAAAATGTTAATCTTTGGTTAGAAATTAATTGTTTACTATAAGATTTTTCGTTAATATTGAATTGAAATTCAAATTTCTTCCCAATAGTTCCAAATTGGTGGCGCTGTCGTAGCTACACAACAGGCGTATTACTGGTATGATGTTCAGAGACGGACGATAGAAGGTACACGGACATGAAGGACAATGATAAGGAGAAATTTTAATAAACCTCTGATGAAAAAGGGCGCTAAAGTTCGAGAATAAATTATTATTGGAATCAATATAAAAATTAAAATAGGAAGGTAATTCATAATGCATTGGTAAATTTGATTTATATTCATTATTTCGGTCTGTGAATTTATTTTGAAATTTTGATATATTTATTAATATAAATTGATTCAATGATTCGTCTTTTAAAAGTATTGTTTTCCCTAGCCAAAATTTTTATATTATCAAAATAAAAAAATAAATAAATTTTCATGAGTTTTGAGACAAACCTGTATTTAAATTGCCAACTTAAAAATAACCATACTTTAGAAAAATGATTACCTAATGAAAAGGATTCTGATAAAATAGAAATTGTGTCTAATGTATTTTATTTAATTAAATGCACTGTTTGTAATAAACTCTATAAAGGTGGAAGTAGCAGGAGATTAAAAAGCAGAAGTTATGACCATAAAATAGAATGCAGAATTGGCAATTAAAATACAGGTTTGTCTCAAAACTCATGGAAATTTATTCTTTTTTTTTTATTTTGATAATATAAAATTTTTAACTAGGGAAAACAATACTGCTCAAAGACAAAATCATTGAATCAATTTATATCAAAATTTCAATAAATTTAAAAACAAAAATAATGAAAGTAAATCAAATTTACCAATGGATTATGAATTAACTTCCCATTTTAATTTTTATATTGATTCTAATAATATTTTATTCTCGAACTTTGGCGCGCCTTTTCATCAGAGGTTTATTAAAATTTCTCCTTGACACCTCTACCATTATTGTCCTTCACGTCATTTATCTTATATCGTCTGTCTGTAAACACCATGCCAGTAATAATGTGAAACTTTTATACATTATTGGAGCCTCTACAAAATCTTTGAGGTTTCAATTGGAGGAAAAATTATTACTTTTACTATTTTTCTACACAAAAAGGAAGTTTCTTTTATAAATACGTCAACTTTTTTTTTGACTCAGGTATGACAATCACTATTTTATTTTTATTGTTGTAAAAACTCGTATTTTAATGACGAAATAAATTACGTGACTTTAAACTTTCTTCCTTTTTAAAGTATAGATTTGTTTTATCGACTCTTGAAAAAGACCCGCAGTGTTGGTCGAAACGTTTAGGATTTCTTCTTGAAAAATAAATATGTTTTTTGCATTTTTTTTTAAATTTTATTTTGACTTCATATTGACCGACTATATTGGCAATAATTTGCTGAAATATTCAGTGGATATGTAAAATTATTACCAGATCACTGCGCAGTTTGGCATTCGTTTTACATTCGGCTCTGTCGAATTGTTCTAAGGTCTTCAAGGGGAATCCTTCCAACGGTTCAAATAATTTATCTGAGAATTTGTTATCTTCTACATTCCTATTTGACTGTTCATCTAATATTATTCTAATCGCCTCCAGTTCTTTTTTCATTTCTTCATTTTGCTGATTGATCTCCACATTTTTTTGTTTAAATTCTTTATTTTGTTGCTTTATCTCCTCCATTTGCCATAAAATCTCTGTATTTTGTTTCCTCGTGTCTTCTCCTCCCTTTTCGATTTTACTGCACATAATTGAAATATATTTCAGGTTAGATACATGAAATAAAAACTTTATGATCAAAATTAAAGAATAATAATCTATTCATTACGGAGAAAGATAAGATACATAACATTAGTTTCATTTTTGTAGAAATAAAAATATTTTACTCACAGCAACAATCTTAATATTGTAGCAAAATGATCATTTGCTATGCTAGCATCTATCACAGGTGTAGGTAAATAATCAGAGGCATCTGCATCTTGTTCTAATGGTGAATTATACCTATAAAAAAAAGAAAACTTATCCCACTTGGCATAAAAAGCCTAATAGATATTTGATATAAAAATATTGTTTTAATTAACGTAATGTCTGCAATAATTACTTACGAGTTGCCTCTATAAGGATTTTTGTGCAACGGAGACTTTATTCTCGCCGTATGCCTGGCAGAAGAATCGGTTTTCTGCGGAGAGATTGACGTTTTATTGGATATATGCTCATCGAGATTCTTCTTTTGGAATGCACCTCGCAACTTTTCGTTCGCCTTATCAATCGTCATTACAGATGTTTGCTCAGTGAGTTTCACTTTTAAATTTGCGTTTTTGATCGCTTCTTTTTGTTTTACAGGTTTTCCCATCAGAGTTGATGTATTTGTCTTATTCTTACCGTCCTTCGTTCTATCACCTTGCTTGTATAATTGTAAAACAGGTCGCAATTTGTTTTTTTCCGCTTCAATTGAGATCAACGTTTTAGTCCGTTTTTTTGGAGGATCATCGTCTTCAGATGTGGTTTCTAGGTGTTTCGGAAGTTTGCTCATTCTGCCGCTATTGGTGACTTGAATTCGTCTTTTTTTGGTGACTGTCGACTGATCATGTTTTTCGGATTCGCCTTCCATAGTGCTATAATTAAATAAACAAATATAAAGAATCTCTTCAAAAAGACTTTGATTAAAAGTTTACTTATACAAAAGAAAGACATTTTTTGTGATACATTTTTTGGTACACACGTTATTGTAAGAAACGAGTTTATAAATGTGAATTTCATGTCTTGAAGCATTCAAAGTAAATAAAGAAACCAATACATGGAAAAAATTGAGGGCTTGTAACATGAACACTTCCCATTGTTATAAACTTGGTGTGGCACTATACATACATTGGTTTTCAAGGTCTTTGAAAATATGCGGTAATTCGTTAAACTATAATTGTTTTTATTCAATAAAATTTATTTTTAGTTACATTCTTGATCTGCAACCTGCAATTGTATTATAGAAACAACCGCTGCAAAAAAGTTGGGGTGCGTTCTTTATAAGATGTAGGTGTATTAATTGTTATCATTTCACGAACATTGCTTTCTCATATTACCTAAATACAAAAAAATCACATAGAATCTCAGAATCACGTCAACTAAAAAATATCGACATTTCACCAGATTTGACCATAAGACATTCTTCGTGTAGTTTGAGAGCGGGATCGTGTTGATATTTGAATCAGATAAAACCTAAATTCACATAATTAAAAATTGCGACATGCGCAAAATTTTTATAATATTCACTTACTCTTGCATTTTTCGTGACTAGCAGCCAATGAAGCTTGACTGATATTCAATTTTGAGGCATAACGAGTGATGTCAATAAACTAATACAGATCCACTCATTATCAACAGTTTGTTCTTCTTGTCCTTCAATATTACTCCACACAGGAATCCTGTAGCTCTTGTTCTTCACCTGATTCAAATTCACTGCTTGGACTGCATTTGATAAATTGTAGCAGTGATAGATTCCTATCGCATCTGATGTTAATCCAACGTCATATACTGCAACTGCGCTTCGAAACTCTTGAACAATTAGGAAAGTAGTTCCTTCAACTTTCACTATATTCCTAATCAGACAGACTCGAGAGTTTTTAAGAATGCAGCAACTGTCGCGAAGATTCGTTGCAAATGTGACTTCACTCACTACTAGCTTGTGAAACTGCTGGCAATTTTCTGCAAGAAGATGTTCTGGAAGTGGTCCCTGAGCATGAGTCTTTGACAGCTGGATTTGATTATTATTGATAATCGGTGCGAGAGCGACATCATTTGATTCAAATGTTCTTTTGAAATACTGTTGTGGTTTTTGGCCAGATTTTCGATTTTTTTTTGGAAATGCTCGCATGTTATTTTCATAATCGAACGCACTAAACGTTTCTAAACTATCCAACTGTTCAACATCGGCAACCAAGTGCAAAAGGGCATGAACATTGTAGGAGAGGAACTGCTGCCCATACAGTAGTTCGCATGACCTCACGTAACTTTCCAAACTTTCTTGGCAAAATGGAAGCATTTCCCGCGGTGTGTCTTCAGATATAAGAAGACGCATGACACTGTTGAGTATCATGAAGTGGTCGTAGTACTCATTTGCGAAAACATTTTTTAATACTGCTGGACTTGTATACCACAAGACTTGCCAAAATTCTGTAGCTTTGTAGCTGTGAAAGTCAGTTATTTTTCTTGGCCGTCGATTAAATTCTGAGGGGCCGTACGTAATGAGTAACGTCAATCTGAAATTTAGAATATTCAATTGTCTGCCACTTAATCCTCGATGGCCAAACTTTCCTTCTACTTTAGCATGTAAAACTTTTTTTACGTTTCCTAATCAAACAGAGTGCATACATTCGAATGGAACTTGACTCACCGAGCCCATAATTGCAGATAAAGGACTTCTGCCGTGAGGGTGGTCTTCATCAGTGACATTTGCATACTCTTCATCAGTTCTGGATTCACGTCCAATGCCCGGAAAAACCATTGTTCCCTCAAATCCTGGTACGGTGGAACGATGTCCTTCAATTTTACACTTGGAACACGCGTTTGACGCGGCGTGACTTATGTGGTTTAAGACAAATGCACGTGCTGGTGCATCTGCAATGAAACATCGGATATTTAAGGGCAGTAGTCGATCCCTTACTTTTATTCCGCCCTGGGCACGCAAATCGATAACCTCTTGGATGAATTGCTCATAAAAGTCGAATGGGTTTGTGGGCTTATGTTTCCCCTGAAAGATTCCAATTATCAATGGTCTTTTATCCTTTATATTAAGAACTCTGAACTGATGTAGCCAAAATTGATATGCACCCTTGTCTACTTTGTTGTCGTCCGTACTAAAATCAATTTCAACGGTTTCGGGTAACATATTAGCAGGAATACTTTCTAATTTTTTGACAAGTGTACGCTTAAACCCAATATATAAATATTCTCCACCTGCAATCTGTTGAACATGTCTACTTGCCACCACAGTGGCAATATTCAACAAAGTTCTTGTGTCTTTTGGTAGATGTGTCAAATTGAAAGGATGTTCTCGCAACGTTTTCAATAACATATTCCCTTGCTTGATGTTAATATCAGCGGCTAAAAATTTTATTTTGTAATGCTCTCTTCATCAGAGATGCAGGATCTTCGGGAACATCAGCATCCAGATTCTCGTCCTCAGAAATGTCATCATTTTCTTCCTCAGTATCCTCCACAATAATATTATCCTCCATTTCCACATTGGCATCTCCGTTATTTGAACTCTCAGTCTCTTCATCATGGCTAAGAACTTCTTCCTCCCCAGATCTCGTTGAAACGTCTTCGGAATCAGATGAAGTGGGAATTTCATTCTCATAGTGGTGAGGCCTCTCAGAACCGAAGTCGGAATTTACTTCATTCTCTCACCTTTCATCAAAGCTGGAGTTTGAGTTGCTAGAATCCTCCGAGACGTTTCGAGTTTGACGCACCAAAGACAGGCGCCTCCTCTTTTGCCTTAGGTCAAGATCTCCCAAATCTTGATACTTCTTAGACATTTCTTCTGTCCGAAAGTTTAAAGTGAATATAAGATAATAAGAACCAATACTTCGTAAAAACGGGAAATAGAGTTATTGCTCTGTAATTAAGGCTGGAGAGAAGTAAGTATTCGCTTAAACACAATCAGTCACGGGCCAATCACCTTAGCGAAATAATTTTATATCGCGATTCATAATTCAACGGTATATCTAGAGAGCACCCATTATTGAAAATTCGACAACATAAAAGCATGGAATAAAATTGGGATGCAACTCCCTATTCGAAAAATTCTATAAAATTTTCTCGCGTAAGTTTTGATAAAAAATAACACGAGTATTTTGTCGATAGAGCTGGAAATGAAGAGAAAAAAGTGTCTTTCATGAAACAATCAGAAGGCTTAACATGTTTTCTTTATTAAATACTTCTTATTTCCATAATATATGTTTAATGCAAACGTGCGTTGAACTTTCAATCTGTTAGGAAACTATAAATAAATTACTCTCAAAAGGAAGCAGCTATTGAATTAGACATCGAGAAATTATTATATTATATAATCGAAAAAAGTTAAACAACCGCAGTGTACCACTAAGAGCAACTGCCATCTAAAAAGAAAATGTCAATAGCCCCCAGTAGAACCGCGGTAAAATACACCTATGGCCACGTCTCACATCCGTGAGATGGGTGGTCACAGGGCACGACGAAATCACAACGACAGGCCGGCGAAACCCTCGTGTGTCTTGAGGACACGAAGCGACCCAAGGATGACAGCTTTCTGCATCCATCTCGCAAGTGCCTTGGCATATTTTTGGCACGCGGGTATGGCTTTAAGGTTACGAACCAGTGATAATTTAGCACCTCCGAGAGCACCTATCACAAGGACAATTACTTGTACCGAATATTTTGGGTACAGTCGTTGCAGCTCTCTCTTAAGGTCTTGATACCTCTCCTCTTTTTCTTTCTCCTTTGCAGTGATGTTGTATTCGGACGGAGCCGAGAATTTGATCACGAATATCGTTCGTTTCTCGAAGTCTTGGAGAACAAAGTCAGGCCTCGAGTGCGCAACGGAGACTGCTGCCCGAAAATCGTAGTTCCAGAAAATCTGGCACTTCACGTTTCGGACAATTGACTCTATATCCCTTGGAGCGTTCGGCAGGGCAGGGTCGCGACCAACACCGTAAGAGCGACAAAGGTGGTAATAAAGTACTCTTAGGGCCGCATTATGTCTATAGATATACGTTGTTCCTGCGTGGGTCGGACACCCCGATAGTATGTGTTCTAGGTACTCAACGTGTGCATGACACGCTCTGCACCTATCACTGGGAACTTCTTGACATAAAATGCGGGCGCGGTATGCTAAGGTGGAGATTACACCGTCCTGGCATGCGAAAATGAAGCCCTCTGTACCTGAATTGAGCCCTGATGATTTGAGGAAAGCAAAAGTTTGCTCCTTTGACAATGACTGTTTTTCTACATTTCTGTGAAAGTTTCCGTGCATATGCTTGTCGAGTAGCTCTTGGTGAAATTTGCTAACCTCTGCTTTCTTTACTTCGGCTTTTAGACGTGAAGCGTCTAGATGGAGTAATGCACTTTCCTCACTTCTGATGTTGAAATTCAGGCCAAGGGCCTCGGCAGCTTGCTCCGCGGCTTTGTAAAGGAACGCTCCTTCGCCAATCATCTCGTGGTTTCTGACCATCTTTAGGAGAGGATGTCTGCCATTCGCAACTATGTAAGCTGTACTTAAAACAATTCGGTTATGAAGACATTGGAGATTCAGAAGTCCGCGTCCGCCTTGACGGCGTGAAATGTATAATCGCGGAACTGACGAATTGATATGCAAGCTTTTATGCATATGCATGATCTTACGCGTCATGACATCAAGGGCCTTAAGCTCGTTCTTCGTCCATTGAACCACCCCAAACGAGTAGAGTAGAACCGGGATGGCAAGCATGTTAGTCGCAGCTACCTTGTTCAACGCCGACAGATTGGAAGACCATATCTGTCTAAGAAGATGCTTGTATCTGCTTCGGAGAGACTCCTTCACTGATGTTGCGTCCTGAATGCGGCTTTGAGGCACGCCCAGGTATGTATAGGTCTCTCCAGTGTTAAGATGTCTAATAACACTTATATCTACAAGCTCAGGGTCCTTGGAAACGCCAGTAATCTTTCCTTTCTTCAAATGAATTTTGGCACACTTGTCCAAACCAAAGTCCATCCCAATCTCTCCTGTGTAGTTCTTGACGATATTTATAGCAGTTTGAAGTTTGCTTTTACCAGCGGCATAGATCTTCAGGTCATCCATATAAAATACATGAGTTACCTTATGCTCACGCTGATTAGTGTCGCCACAGAGGTATCCAGGAGAATTTCGTAGTGCGAGAGATAGAGGCAGGAGTGTGATGCAAAAAAGCAAAGGGCTCATACTATCCCCTTGAAAGACGCCCCTCTGGAAGGTGACCTTGTTCGTCGTCAGACGATGATTCCTAGATGAGATGGTAAATCTAGTTTTCCAAAGAGGCATCAGTCTCTCTATGCATCTCACTATGTGTGGATGTGCCTTCAAGCTTTCCAACAGACAGATGATAAGTCTATGAGAGGTTGAATCGAAAGCTTTCCGGTAGTCAATCTAGGCCATTGACAGGACACGCTGATGGGCGGCAGCGTCTTTACAGACACACCTGTCAATCAGCAGGTTCTCTCAACAGCCTGCTACACCTTTTTTCGAGCCTCGTTGTTCGTACATCTCTCGCCATACAGGCTCAATTCGTCGAACGATCCTGTTGTTTAGGACAGCTGTAAAGATCTTATACAGTGTGTTTAAACAAGTAATTGGCCTGTAATTCTCTGGTCTGGACAAGTTGCCTTTTTTTCGGTAGGAGTATAGTGCGTCCTAACACCAGCCACTGCGGAATGGGCGTCTCCGACTTTAAATATGAGGTGAATATGCGGGCCAAATGTTGGTGTATAGAAGTAAACTTCTTCCAGCAAAAGTTCTTAATACAATCTGGTCCAGCACCGGAAAAGTTCTTCGTGCCTCTAAGTGCTTTTTTCACCTCTTCGGCAGTGACTGATGGGCACTCCTCCTCAGATTTTATGAGGCTGTCGCAAAACTCTTTGAAGCGGATGATATTGTCAGTATCTTCTTTCAACTCTAGTGTTTTCGGGATCTTGTACACCTCTCTCCAAAAAGTTTCTACCTCCTTGGGCTTGGGTGGATTTTTTACAAAAACAGGGGGATCACTGAAGAGGCGCGATGGGTCAGCAAGAAACTGTTGATTCTCCCTGTTCCATCTCTCCCTCTTCTGTATCCTCCTCCTTGCGTCAGATAACAGCCTTATTTTGTCAACAATATGCTGCTTGATTGTCAGCAGCTTTGACTTTTTCAGTGTGTGATTCAAGGTCCTTAGTTCTTGGGCGAACTTTCGAACCCATTCCGTGAACGGTCTACCAGATGTTATGTAGTCAATCACACATTGAACACGGGACGCATTCTGTCTTGCCCATCCAATTTCCTTGTTCAGTTGATGCAAGCGTCTTCTGGTCTTCTGATCCATCGTCGGTTTCAGCCTTCGATTTGAATTAGCCAAAGCTCTCGCAGCACCATAAACTGAGCAATTGATGGTCCAGAAGTCGGACTCTTGCGAGATATCTCCACGAAGGGAGGCATCCATTTCAGCCAGATCTTGGGGCTTAAGAGGAACTTGCATGTTGATGTTCCTCCTTGTACTGAAATTGCGATCATCTTCCAGAAGGTGCCTGCTTTCTGCGGTTGGTCTTAATGTCGTTTCATCTTCGTCTGCAGCTTGTTCAAGCAGCGGTTGAGGAAGCGCTCCGCGTACATATCCATTTTTCCGGAGGTAGTCGGCTTGATTTCGCAAAGACTGATGCGAAACGTATTGAAGCTCTAGGTGTTTCTGGCACCACAGAGTATGCATACGCGCCATAAAGCCTCCGCGAACAGGGATAATACTGGCATCGTAGCAGTCTAGCACGTCATTCTTAAGTTGATCCGTCCACTGAATGTGGGCGTTTCGCCGGTTCGTCGTCGTGTTTCCATCTAAATTATTTTCAGCACCCCGAACTCTAGGATGATCGGCATTGTTTGCCGATCCATTGTCGGGTGCTCTGCGCGTTCGATCGTTTTGAACCGCATCTACAACATTTTGGTGGTTTGTTGGTTTCATTGTTGTTCCCACGAGCAGCTAGGGAAAGGGTTTGTCAATCCTTGTAGAGCCCCGCGTGCAAGGATAAGGCTGATACTCTGAGACGTCGCCCGGTATCCCAGAGTCACCGTTAAAGACACCTCACCCAGGTGCCATGCAGCTTTCGGCACGGTTCTCACACTTTCGCTTAGGGGTTATTCCTCCGGGACCATCCCTGGACAATTGTCCGCGACTGCTTATTAATCATTGTAACCATATTCAGCAGAAACCCTTGGTACGGGGACCCTCTATCCGCAACCCGAGGACGCGTTCGGTGGCTTTGTCATAAGCCCTTCGGTTCTATTCCAAGGGAATCGAAAATAATTGTAAAAAAATTTTGCTCAAGTTAATAATTGCCGAGTAATTAACAATTAAAGATTAACCAGTAAGAAGCACGCGTTAGAATGTCGATAGTCCATGTGCCATCGATAAGAGTGTATGCATAAACAAGTTCAGTTCATATAATTTCTCCTCCGTTCGCTTTTCCAGTAGGTTGTGACTCTCTGGTGTAACTTCACACGTCAACGAGATACAAAAATTGAAAGAAATATTTTCCAAAATCAACCAATCTGTAGAATTCTTTTGATTTCAGCAGAATTCTTTTGAATTCAGTGAAATTCTCTTGAATTCTGTATCATTCTTTTGAGTTCAGTATAATTCTCTTTAATCATGTAAAGTCCTCTCCAATTTAGTACAATTCTCTAAGGTTGACAGAATTATCTCGAAGTCAGCAAAATTATCTTGAAAACAGCCAAATTGTCTTAAAAGCAGTGAAATTCTCTTGAATTCAGTAAAATGTTCTCAAATTAGCGTAATTCTCTTGGAATCAGCAGCATCTTTCAAGTTCCGCAGAGTTCTCTTTTCAATAATATTCTGCTAAATCCGAAAGAAAACATGATAATTTGACTAAATTCCAGAGAATTCTGCCGAACCTAGGAGAATTCTACTGAATTTAGGAAAATTAAACAAAGTTTAAGAGAATTTTACATATTTGAAGGAAATTCTACTAAATTCAGAATGAATTCTACATTATTCAAGAGAATGTTGTTGATCTAAAGAGAATTCTGCCGAAAGTTAGAGATTTCTGCTGAATTGGAGAGAATTCTTCAGAATTCAAGAGAATTCCACTGAGTTCTCGAAAATTCTACAAAATTTAAGAGAATTTGCAGAATTCATGAGAATTTCTTCGAATTTGGTTGATTGTGGAAAATATTTTTTTCACTTTTTGTATCTCGTTGACGTGTGAAGTTACACCAGAGAGTCAAAACCTACTGGAAAAGCGAACGGAGGAGAAATTATACGAACTGAACTTCTCTTGTCGATGGCACATGGACTGTCGGCCTTCTAACGCGTGCTTCTGACTGGTTAATCTTTATTTGTTAATTACTCGGTAATGATTAACTTGAGTAAATTTAAAAAAAATTATTTTCGACGCCATCTTTTTGTTAGAATTCAAAAATACAACCGTATAAAAACCGTGCCGAAAGCTGAATGGCACCTGGGTGAGGTGTCTCAAACGGTGACTCTGGGATACCGGGCGACCTCTCGGAGAGTTGTAGTAAGTGCTGTTCAAAACAATCAAACGCGCAGGGCTCCCGACAATGGGTCGGATAACAATCTTTGATTTCACTCATGGGCATGATCCTTGTCTTTAAATGTAAACTTCAGTGCGATGGGTGAAATAATAAACACGTTATAAAAGTAAAATTAAAATACCTTCAAGAAAGTGAGATCAAAGAGAACCGGATATATCAAAATTATTTTAAAAATATGTTAGCAACATATGCTATAAAAAAAATTTATTCTAAACTTTTAATTTATAAAAATGTTATAAAAGATATACTTATTATGGAGTAAAGTTTAGTATCATTCGAGTAATTTTACCTTAACTATGGGCATTTTATTCAAGAGTGTCAACTTGTCCCAAAATTTCGGTATTACTAGCCAAAATAAGCACCTGGGCTATTCATCCCGATATTTCCGTATTAATAGCCAAATAAAGCATCTGGGTTATTAATACCGAAAATTTTCGTTTTCTTAAGGGGCCATCCATATACCACATGGACAATTTTTCACCACTTTTTGACCCCCCCCTCCCCCCTCTTCTTGGACAGGCGTGGTATTTTGATTGAGACCCCCCCCCCCCCCCCCTCCTCTGTCCACGTGGACATATTTTATGAAAATATAGATATTATTGGTCTTCAAAAGCAAGCAGGCCAAAAGGAGCGATGATAAAAATATCTTTATAATTGGGGGTTACAATATTGTATGAGCATGTGTGGAATTTTGTAGCACAAAAATAGACGAAAAAAAAAATCGGCAAGACCGAGGTATTTTAAACCACAATTTATGAAGATAATTTCAACCAATACCAAAATTAGAATTTTTAAAATTCGCTGTATTTTTACTTTCGATTCCTGGATCTTGTCGATTTTTTTTTTCTAGTGTGCATTTATATGCTGAAAAAAATTACATATGCTCAGAAGTATTTTAAACCAAAAGATACGAAGATATTTTAGTCAAATACCATAATCAGAATTTAAAAAATTCTTCAGGAATTTACAAAGGTGTTATGAGTTTTTTTCGGAAAAAGGGGTGAATTAAATATGAATTATCTTTTAGAAAGTATTCAATTAAAATCCGCAAAAAATTAGAAAGACTTTTCTGACCTTCAGATATATAAAAAAATTAAAACTTAAGAAAATTTAAAAACCTGCATGGCTATAGATTCCAAATTAATTATTTACTTTTTCAAGATCCCAATATGATAATTTTTCGCTTTGTAGCGATTTCGAGTTCCAGAATTTGTTTTTTTTTCGACCTAATCTATTATACATTTCTTATCGGAAAACCTTTTTAGAGATGCATTGATACCTATAATATACCGATAATAATATATAGAGGCCAGATAATGTATGACGGGTTATTTCTATTTACAAATTAAGCTTCCATATTTCATGATAAAATTGTAAGATCATGTACTATGTAGCTAAAGTTGGAAAGAACTTCATGTAAATGGAAGTTCTAGATTTGCCAGTCAGCAGGGTTGTTTAGTGACGCGTTACTTGAGATTATGTAAGTGTAATACGTCAAAAATTTTGAATTTAATTTATTTCAAATTGAATTCATTTATATTAAAATTTCATAAATAATTATGCAAACTCAAATTAATATCGATTGAAATTGATTAACTTATTCCCTTAATTTTATATAATTTTTTGATTCAATAGTTTAGAATGAAAGATTTAAAACGTACGAAAACAAATAAATTCATATTGAATTATGCAAAAATCGTGCACTTTTGAATTTGAATCGGAATAAGTTTTAATAGTTGAGGTACTGTGAATGCTTAATTTCGTTTGATTATAGAGTTTTATTAACAAAAATTCCTAACAAAGTTCTCACTGTGACTACTTCACGATTTTGACACTATCTATAATATGCTATCTCCTCCAAAAACCTTCAACAATTCCATATGTTTTGCGAGTGCTAAGGGTAAGAACATTTTTTTTTCATTGCCATGATAAAAAATAAATACCAGGTAAATTTGGCTTCAACAGAAAAAAGAGGTTAGGTTTATTTTTTCGGTTGTACTTACCGCAAGTATAATTTCCGGAATGCACTTCTTCACTGGATTCACACGATGGAATAGCATTAAAAATTCCACAGAAATACAAATATCGAGACGATGTTTTAATTATAAAGGAGTAAAATTCCAAAAAAAACCAAACCGGCAAAAGTTGAAAACGGGTCTTTTTGTGGTGAAAAACAGTCGACATCGGTTGACCGGTAAGCATGTGGCGAATAAAGGGGTAAGGGGAACGAACGGAGATGCATCCAACTTCGCGAGTCAAATCAGATTCCCACCTGCATTGAAATTTGACTAGGTTTGTTTTATTCAAATTCGTCAATACTAATTCTATGTGATTTTGATTCCGGAAATTAAAATTTATGTAACCGTAAATTAAATTTTCAACTGCATATAATTTTCAATATTATTCGATCATTCTTCAATCAATCAGATTGAAAATTAAAGTGCGAAAAAAAATAATTTCACTTGAAATTTAATGAGGACTAGAATCATTGAAATTTTTTAATTTATAATTTATATCATTTTAAAACAAGTTGAAAAATAAACTCAATTTATCAAGAAATTGGTCAACCCGATGAAATTTTATTTTTGGTATATAAGCGAGGAAAATATGAAAATACCTAAATTAATAATTATTATGACGTTGGAAATTAAAAATAACTGAAAATATTTTAGAAATCATTTTTATACTTGTATGGTAGTTCGAATCAAGTCAACGGCGATACCACGCTGAAAACACCAGTTCCCGTTAGATCACTGAAGTTAAGCAGTGTTGGGCGCGGTTAGTACTTGGATGGGTGACCGTTCGGGGAATACTGCGTGTTGTTGACCCGTCGTGGGTGTGGTGGACCCACACTGGTAGTATTTATCCACCTAGAAACACTACCCGAATCGGGTAGTGAGGCAATGAACTTTCGAGTTC
>CAKNXH010026154.1:0-12768 GCA_932178445.1 Andricus quercusramuli | reverse complement strand
AATACAAGCATGAAGAACATGGGCCTCAAAATTAACGTACATGAAACAAAAATCATAGTGTTTGAATGAAAAAGTGAGAAATCAATATCCAACATTGTCCTAAATGATAAGAAATTATAACAAGTTGACAAGTACGTATTTTTGGGTAGCCTGTTCACTAGCGAGGGAAAAACAGATAGGGAGTTAGATAGGCGCATAAATGAGGGTAAGAAGGTTATCGGTAGAGTAGAGTCTATTCTCAGAAATAAAAACATATCAAAAAACTAAAATCGCCACACATAATTCTATATTTGTACCGACTGTACTATACTATACTATACTATAGGTATAAATAACTGTAAATAGTAAGGATAAGATTTTATAAAATATGTAGACGCAAGTATTGTAAGAAATGGAAGTCATCTCCTTTTTAAAGAAATTCTTAACCAACGAAATGATTTTTCAACCAAAAAGGTGAATCTGTCAACAACAAAAATTAATATTATATCACAAAAGACAAAGTTTCAACAAAATACTGAAGCTTTCAACCAAATAGTTGACTTTTCAACTAAAGGAGATGAATTTTTAACCAAACATTAAATAGTTAAGTTTTTAGTAAAGAAATCAGTGTGGAAAAAAATGTAGAATTTTCAATCCAAAAGATGGATTTTCAACAAGAAAAAAAAGTCAACAAAATAGATTATTTTTTAATAAAATAGTTCATTTTCTTTTACAGACGAATTTTCAATCAAGAAGATTTAATGTCTGAAGGGGAAGAAAGGAGAGAAAAGAGAAGAAGGGGACAATGAATGAGAAAGGGGAAAGGAAAACAAGAAAGTTAGGACTGAACAAAAACACCAGCAAAAACTGGAAGCTCTCATGAAAGGGTTTAAAGAGGAAGCAAGGAAGAGATTGGATGATATGAATAGGAATATGACTAGGGAGGGGGATGATGTAACGGCGGAAGTGAGAAAAGTAAAAGAAAAATGGGAAGAG
This sequence comes from Andricus quercusramuli, assembly GCA_932178445.1. Classification (NCBI taxonomy): domain Eukaryota; kingdom Metazoa; phylum Arthropoda; class Insecta; order Hymenoptera; family Cynipidae; genus Andricus; species Andricus quercusramuli. The sequence goes on along the minus strand of CAKNXH010026154.1, from coordinate 11,793 downwards.
TGGGCTAAGCTCTGGAGAGAGGAGAAAGACAAGGTATGGGGTAAACTAAGAAGAGTATAGAATGGACAGAATGAGGATGACGAAAAGCAGAATAGTGAGATAAAACAGTTGGATGAACGAATGGAATAGAATAGACAAAATAAGGAAAAGAAGGAATCTTTCTAGTGAAAGTAGAGAGTGAAGAGGAGAAAATGAAAATTATGGAGGAAAAAAATTACTGAGAGGTAGGAGGGAAAGGATTGAAGAGGATTTGATATGAAGGGCGAGCAAAAGCAGATGGCAAATAGAGCAGAGGGTATGGGTAGAGAGGAAAAAGGGGCGCACGGTATGGATAGGGAGAGGCAGTATATGTTTAAATGGGGAGGAATGGTTCTGGAACCAAGAATTAGAAGAGATGAGGGAATTTCTATTAATTATCTTATCCTCCCCCTTTTTTCCACTTCATCAAAGTTTACTTCAGTCCCGTCTTCTATATCTCTAGCCTTGAAGAACTTCCTCCATTCTCTTCTCGTTAATTCCATCGCCCTTCCTTTTCTTTCTTCTACCTTCATCAAACACTTTCTTGCTAACTTCCCTCCCTTTTCCTCCCTCATCTTCGCCTCAAAATTCCATACTTCCTTTTCCGCTCCAGTACATAATTTATCCCTTTGCGCTTCTTTTTTCACCATATATCCCCATGTCCTCCTGTCTACACCTCGCGTCCACCTTATATACCTTTCTTGTGAATTCCCAATCTCGTTATTTTCATTTCATCCTGGATCTCTGCTCCATAACCCAATACCGGTCATACCAGCGTATTAAATAACCATATTCTCCTTCTCCAATTTTTTTGTAACCTTCTTTTCCATATTTCTAATATCTGTATCATAACCCCTGCTGCTTTTTGTATCCTTTCTCCTATATATGAGATCCATTATCTTCCTTTGTTCGCAAGGTATATGCTAAATACTTGAATTCTTTTACTTCTCCTGATATTATTTCCTTCCATCTCCTCGTCCATTCTTTCTTTCTTCCCCCTCCTTTTCTAAACCTCATTACCTTTGTTTATCCTAGATGTGAATTCAACTTTTTCCCATCTAAGTATTTTTCTAATCCTGTAACTAAGCCCGCCATCCCTTCTTCATCCTCTGCCATCAACACTTTATCGCCTGCCAAACAACTACAGGGTTGAATAGTCAGTGTATATTTTTATTAAATGAAAAATGCTGAGGAAGAATCAATCTATTGGTTACAAGTGACGCAGTCAACTTGATCAGAGTTCGCAGTGTACTAACGAGGATGGGAGCAAAGTTAGCTACAGATTGCACAGATATTTTCCGGTGGATACACCAAGGGCAAAAGCAGTTTCCTATACTCTACAGAAAATCCCATTCAAAGTACTAATACTATATCTCGCAGAAATAGTTAGCACTCCCACATAATTTGAATGGTTCAGCACACTCATTCTTTCTCTCGAAATACAAAATTTCTGTATTGATAGTGGCTTTATGAGTACGTCAGCTAACTGATATTGCGATTGACCGTAATTCATTTCAATTTCTTTCCGACTCAACACATCTCGTATAAAATAAAATCTCACGTCAATATGTTTTGAATGCTTGTGGAACTCAGAATGATTTGCTAATTTGATAGCTGATTAGTTATCAGCAATGACTGGAACAGATGTACAATCGACTTTCAAATTACTTAGCATTCGACGTAACCAAACAGCTTCTTTCGTTCCGTGAGCCAAAGCGATGTACGTAGCTTCTGTAGTTGACAGAGAAACAACATTTTGTCGCTGACTTGACCACGATATCAGAACACCGTTCAACAAAAATACAAAACCGCTTATAGATTTTCGTTACTAAAAACATACTGCATAATCTGCATCTGTAAATCCTACTTAATTTAATAAACTCCCACTATTTCCAAAAACAATTCCAGAAGTACAAGTCCCTTTTAAATCCCTGATTATTTTCGTTACTGCTTGCCAATGCTCTTGGCCGAAAGAATCTAAAAGTTGATTTGCGTAATGTGCAGCGTATTCAATATCCGGACGACTTACTCGAGCTGCAAACAAAAATGAACCTACAGCTTCACGATAGGGAATACAGTCATTTTTATTGCCACTCAGTGGATTTTTGCACAAATGCGAACCAGCTTCCGCAGGAACACTTGACATGTTTGCATTTTCCATGCCAAACTTAGGGCTCGTGCATAAATTACGTAACACTTTTTGGGGGGAGGGGGTTCTAGCTTAATTTTAAAAAATGGTGAAAAACTAAAGGGAAAAGTTGGAAAAAGAGTTACACAGGGGGGTGGGGGGTCAAAATTGTCGGAAAACTGCGTTACGTAATTTAGGCACGACCCCTTAGTTATCACATTTTCTATACAGGGTGTCCCAGTGCTCAAGGTAAAATTTTCATATTTTTGAATTATTGTCACTCTTAACGAAAACCTCTTGATTTCTGAAAATAATGCATTACTTCCGATGGAAATTGATGTTTTAAAAGTATTTTAATTATTTTTTTCAAACAAGTAAGACAACAGAGAATGTCTCATTTTGATGACAAACTCAAGCAAAGGACAATTTTGACGACAAACTATCCCGAATTTTTGAAACTAGGCTAACTGCCATATAACTTGAAATTATTTACATTTTTCGTGACATGCACAAAAATGATGCATTACTTCAGGTGGCTTAATTGGAATGAATGTTTTAGAAGTATTTTCGGTAGTTTTTTTATTAGACAAGACAATAAAAATGGTAATTTTGTTGACACTTACCTATATTTTAAAATAGGCAGAAAACAGAAAAGGTCTTGTTTGACGACAAACTCTCATCCATTTTTCAAAAGATGCCAAAAGTTAGCAAAGTTGGGAATTATTGAAACTTCTCGCTGCTTACCAAAATTATGCATAACTTCCAGTCGCATGATTGAAATTTATGTCTTGAAAGTATTTCCTCTAACTTTATGGCTAGTAAATAAAACGGAGAAGGTCTTACTTTGATGACACTCTTTTACCTATTTTATTTCCGAATCATAAAACTAGAAAAAAACTTTTAAAACATAAATTCAAATCATGTGACTGGAAATTTTTAGAAGGCGAGGAGAAGTTTCAATAATTCCCAACTTTGTTGACTTTTGGCATCTTTAAAAAAAGGGATGAGTGTTCGTCGTAAAACAAGACCTTTTCTGTTTTCTGCCTATTTTAAAATATAGGTAGGTGTCATCAAAATGACCATTCGTATTGTCTTCTCTAATCAAAAAACTACCGAAAAGACTGCTTAAACATTTATTCCAATTACATCACCTGAAGTAATGCATCATTTTTGTGCAAATCACGAAAAATGTCAATAATTTCAAATTTCGATTGCATTTGACCTAGTTTCAAAAATACGGAAGAGTTCGTCGTCAAAATTGTCCTTCCTTGAGTTTGTCATCGAAAAGAGGCATTATCTGTTATCTTACTAGTTTGAGAAAAATACTTCAAATACTTTCAAAAGATCAATCTTCATTATGCCATCGGAAGTAATGCACTAGTTTCAGAAATCAAGAGGTCTTCGTTAAAAGTGAAAATAATTATAAACAGGCGTCAAAATGAAGCCTTGCCTGTTTTATTCTTTGAAGGAAAGACTACCCAAATGATTTTTGAAACATAAGTTGAACGAATAAATGACTCATTGCAATGAGTAATCACCTAATTAAGACTGAATCGGTCTTTAATTTTGCACGCATGGAATTAAAAATTTTCATGATACTTTTTTTGGGCGGAATTTTCCTCTGAGACAAAGATCCTGGTCTACTACGTTTTGAAAACGCTTTTCCGCGTGATCGTTAATTACTGAAAACTATTTAAAAGTCAAATGAAACCTTTCGGTGAAGATGTTGTTTAAAAGTTATTCTTTGGAGGTTTGTGCATAGTTGAAATTGCACCACAGGAAAAAAACTTGGAAATTTTCCGTACATGTGTGTACCAGTGAGGTACGATCAATTGCCTAATTACTATTGAATTACAATCAAAATATGAAAATCAAAGAACTGAAGATAATTCTATCGTTTCAGAGCAATTTAGAAAGATTTAGAGAATTTAAAAGCTATAAAGGGGTCCGAACTGATTCAAAGTCTATTCTGATGATTTCAAGAAAATTAAATAGCATTAAAAGAATTCAATGGTCTCGTATGAATTAGAAAAATTCAAAACTGCTTAGAGAGTCTAGAAAAATTCAAAATAACTCAGAGAATTCAAAGAGCTTAGAGGTGTTAAACAAATTCAAAATATTTCAGAGAATTGAAAGAAATAAGAGAATTTTTAAAGAATGCAGAGAATTTAAAAAAAAATTAGAGAATCCAAATGACTTCAGGTAATTCAAAAGACTTTAGAGACTTCTACAAAAGTCTTTTAGTTCGTTTTAATACAGGCGGGAAGCCTATGAAAAACTCCCCTGGCGCTCAAGCTATAAAGCCTATTGTGCCACAAACAAAAGACTTGGAGAAATTCAAAATGATTCACGTTGTATTGTGAAGATTTTAAGAGATTAAAAAAAGCTTCAAAAGAAGTCAAAGAAGTACATGTGGATTCTAGGAATTCGTTTGAATTCTACAGAATGCAACATACTCGATGGAAGTTAAAATAATTCTACGTGTATTCTGAAGATTTTAAGAGAATTTAGAAAATTCAAAAGATCTGAATGAGATCAAAGTAACTTAAAATGTATTCTAATAATTTGAAGATAATCAGAAATCATTTAAAAAATTCGGTGGTCTCGTAAGAATTAAAAAATTCAGAACAGTTCAAATAATTCAGAACATTTCAAAAGAATTCAGGTGATTTAAAAAAAAGGAAATACAAAAGAATTCATAGAATTCAAAGAATACAAAAGACTTGGAGAGAACAATTCGTAGTGTATTGTAAAGATTTCAAGATAATTAAAAAAACTTAAATTTTGAAGAATTCGTTTGAATTCTAAAGATTCAAAATATTCGAAGAAAGTTAAAGTAATTCAACGTGTATTTTAAAGTGTCCAAGAGAATTAACAGTATTCAAAAGAATGAGTTCAAACTAACTGAAGGTGTGTTCTAATGATTTGAAGATAATTAGAAAACATTGTTTGAAAATTCAGTGATATCGTGAGAATTCAACAAATTGAGAGCATTTTATAGAGTTCATAAAGGTTCCAAACAATTCAGAGAATTCAGAATAATTTAGAGAACTTAGAAGAATTCAGTGAATTCCGAAGAATTCACAGATTTCAAAAAAAATCACAGAATTCAAAATCAATTCAGATAATAAAAAAAATGAGATAATGTAGAAGAATTAATAGAATTCAAAAGAATTTAGACAATTCAAAAATTATCAGAGAATTCAGAACAATTTAGGAGAGTTCATAGAATACAAAAGACTTGCAGAAATTGAGATCAATTTATAATAATAATATTAATAATAGATCTTTATCAAGATGCCAACAACATATACAAAGTATTCAGAAAATATTAATGAAAGGGCACTTAAAGGGCCGAGGTACAGCTTAGAGCTGCTTTGCAACCTAACCCTCTTAAGTTGTGGTGTTTTATAAAGATTTCAAGAGAATTTAGAAAAAAAACTTCAAAATTTCTGTCGAATTCATGTGAATTCTATAGAACCAAAAATATTCAAGGAATGATAAAATAATTCAACACCTTTTCTAATAATTTAAAGATAATTAAAAAAAAAAGTCAGTGATATCGTGAATTGAACAAATTCAAAACAGTTTAGAGAGATCAGAAAATTTGGTAACAATTTAGAGAATTCAGAATAATTCAGAGAATTCAAAGAATTTGGAAGAATTCAGAAGAATTCATAGAATAGCGAAAGCATTCATAGAATTAAGGAGAATTCAAACAATTAGGAAGAATTTATAAAACTCGGAAGAATTCACAGAGTGCAAAAGAATTCACAGAATTGAAAAAAAAATTAGAGAATTTCAAAATAATTCAGAAAATACAAAAGAATTAAAATGGTTTCAGAGAATCTAAGAGAGTTCAGAGAGTTTGAAAGAATTCAGACAATTGAGAAGAATTCAGACAATTGAGAAGAATTCAGACAGTTGAGAAGAATTCAGAGAATGCGGGAGAATTCAGATAATAGAGGAAGAATTCAGAGAATTAGGAAGAACTCAAAGAATTCAGAAGAACTTAGAAAATTCAGATGAATTCAGAGAATGCAAAAGAATTCACAAACTTCAAGAGCATTCACAGAATTAAAAAAAAAGTAGATAATTTCAAAAGAATTAATGGTGTACTATAAAGGTTTCAAGAGAATTGCAAAAAACTTCAAAAGAATTCGAAGGATCACATTCGTTTGAATTCGACAGAATCAGAATTATTCGAAGGAAGTTAAAATAATGCAACGTGTATTCTAAAGGAAAAGATATTTTCAAAGATTTAATATCTCGTCTCTCAGTTTCCGTGTGAAGTTGCACCATTGATATTCACAACCTCCTGCAAATGAAAAATTACTCTTTTGCGCACATACCCTCATCAGTGATCAATAGACAGGTCCATCTAATGCACGCTTCCTATTGGTTAATCTTTAATTGTTAATTACTCATTAATTATTAACTTTACAAGACATTTTTATCATTATTTTGAACTCCATTTTTTATGAGGAATTCAAAAATATGAAAATGTACCTTGAGTACTGGGACACCCTGTATAACTGTGGTGGCTTATCTTTATTGTACTCTTAGTACGATCAAGTACCAACAAACTCACTTGATTTAACATCTGTGATTTTAAAATTGCTTTTTGGACAATATAAGACTTCATCGCTGGCATCTTGGTTTTCACATATCACTAAGCAATCATCGAAATATAATGCCAGATACGCTTTGAAACCTTTCGCTACACCAACAAAAATACATTGATCACTTTCGATGCTCTGGAAGTTGAAATTTTTCAGGATTCCGACGAACTTCTCATTCCAAAAACGTGGGGACTCCTTCGAGACACAAAGGCTCCGGGGTAATTTGCAGACTAAGTTCTTGTTCTCTTCACTGATGTAGCCCTCACCTAATTTAATGTAAATGTCCTTTGAAGATCTCCGTTAAGAAATGATGTCTTTACATCAAATCTTGCTATTTCATATCTTCTTTTGCTGCGACAGGTGCAAAAGTATCAAAATAATCTATTCCCTCTTGTTTAGAGAATCCTTTTGCAACAAGTCTTGCTTTAAATCTATTGCCATTTTCACTAAGGTTTCATTTAATTGCAAAACCCATTAGCATCCAATAGCCCACTTACCTTTTGGCAGTGTGACGAGATTCCAAGATTTATTTTCTTCGAAGGCATACATTTCTTCTTTTATTGCGCTATGCCATTTTTCTGCATCTGGGCTTGACATTGCCTTACTGTAAGTCACAGACACAGTATCATAGTATCAGCAAGATAAGCTACAGGTGATCCATAGCGATCAGGAGAATTTAAAGATCTTCTGTCACGCATCCGCCTACCCTGAGATGCATCTTGCTCAGCAATTTGAGGTTCAGCCTCTTGATGATCATCTTCTTGTAAATCAGCATCTTGGACAGCCACTTGATGATCAGCTTCTTGAAAGTCAGGATCTTGATCAGCTGCTTGATGATCAGGTACAATTTCTTGATCTTCTCCGATCCCAAAATTAATTTCAGGGCGAAAACCACTATTTTCCTGTTCTTCGTGACACTTCCTGCTACCTTCGTTGAAATCTATGTAGCTGGTGATGTAAATATTGCACGATTCTTTGCCCCATAATCTAGAATTGGAAGATTCTCCATAGTAGCTTACGATGGTCACCTTCTTGCTCTTTGAGTCAAATTTCTTGCGTTTCTCCTTCGGGATGTTCATAGAAGCCTCCGTGCCTAACACTCGTAAGTGTTTAATTTCTGGTGTTCGAATGAACCATTTTTCGGAAGAAGTCTTTGTCTCACCGTGCTGCAGGAATGCTCCATTCAATACATATCAGGCAGTGTTCATTGCTTCAATCCAAAGTTTAACGTCAATGGTTCTGCTTAAAAGCATCGATCTAGCGCTCTCAACGATTGTTCGGATTTGTCGCTCGGCTCGACCATCCTGCTCATTTATATAAGGAGACGAAAAATCTTGAATTATACCCCTTTCTATCGTATACTTACAGAATTCTGCGGAGGCTAAGTCTGTCCCATTGTTCAAACGTATCACTTTCACTTGATTTCCAGTCTGAGTTAGCACAGAACTTTCAAACTCTTCGAATTTCTCAAACATTTCAGATTTGGGCCTCAGAAAGTACACTTTTCGAAAGCTCATGCAGTCATCCTTGAATAAAAGAAAATATCGCGAAACTCGCGGAGAGTCGACGTTGACGGGTCCACAGACATCGCTGTGTATCTTCTTGCCCGGCTTAAAATTGCTTGCCTATTACACACGTTTCACAGAAAAACTGGTCTTTTTTGTAAATCAAAAAATTTTTGTCCGCAAACACTTCACTTGTTTGAATTAAAGCACGAACATTTACATGACCTCATGCTCATGCCAGAGCTTGAACATGTTTTTCTGCGTTTTGACTTTCGATCCAGCAAGATTGCACTGCACTGACACTAACTTTGAACAACATTAAAAATAATTTCCCGTGATGTACCCCACGTGACGTCAATTTCCCATCACGATCGCGGACTTCACACGTATGTTCATTACTGTGAAAAAAGTACGTTTTGTCATTTATCGCCCCAGTTGAAAACAAATTTTGCTCTCATTCCAGCACGAAAAGCGCGTTTTGCATTTCTCTTCCCAGAATTTGGCCATCAGTTTCTTCAAGAATTGTAATTTTACATATGTCAACCGCAGGTGAAACTTTATCGTCTGCACCGAGAGAACATATTTACTTTTCTCGTATGATCTCGTCTCACGCACACATTCATAATAATTTAGTGAAGAGATACGCTATACAAAATACGTATAATACCATGCATTTGAGGTCTAAACTGTATGCTCTGAGAGTTGGGAAAGCCCGCTTCTCTCACTTGCCGCTTTCTTCGGGCACTTTCGCACCCAATGCCCCTTATCTTTGCGGAATGCACACTTAGTCTTCTTCTTCAGTACTTATATCCTTTTCTTACCTTCAGCTTTCTTTTCTTTGCGTCCTTTCCCGGCTTGTGGCCATTTTTCTTCAACTCTAGCATATGGATTTGAAGTGCAAGGGAAGGTGCATTTTCCTTAGCTTCCTTTTTTCTCTCTGCTTTTGGAATGCACTCACAGGCCATTCAAAAAGAGGAAAATTTTGATGACAAACTGCTTAGTAGCTTCGTGTCCACTGCTGCATCCGACGGCTAATCATCTGCCTCAGCCAGATTTTCACAGATGGTTCAAATACCAACTTTTTTCCGGGTCGAGGCATTTATCAAATTCGGGGGCACATTTTTTCCGCAGAACTTAGAAGAATCGCTGCCGTCTGCAAAGTGGCATCGACGTATTCAGTAAGATCGTTTGCCTCTAAAAGAAATGTAATTCTTCGTTTGAAATGTAGCACTTCGAAACTCAAAAAATGCGTAACATGCGAAGCGACGCCGACACCTGCTGGGCTCATAGCCTATTGGAAAGTTATTTATGCAATAAAAAACTACAGAGTTAAATAGTCAGTGTATATTTATTAAATGAAAAATGCTGAGGAAAGAGTAATCTGCTCGTTACAAGTGAAGCAGTCAACTTGGTCATAGCTCACAGTGTACTCTCTCTCACTCATTGCACACAGGATTGAGAAGGCCTGACAGGACCTTTTCTGGGAAGGAAAAGCGAAGGTGGGTATTTTTTCTATTTAACCATCTCAATATCCTAGCTTACTCTTTTCCTTCTTCTTCTCTCTCTATTTACCACCTTCCAAACCACTTCTTTCGTCCTAGCCTTCTTCGCCTCTTCTCCGAGCTTTTTTTCCTTCTCTTTTTGTTTTGATGAAACAACTCAGTATACTTATTCTTTTTTCTCCTATATTTTTCTCCACTACTACTTTTCCCTTCTCTCCATTTTCTTAATTCTCTTCTCACTTCCTTCTTCTTTTCCTTACATTCCTCATCTCATTCACTTCTATCCCCTCCTTCACTAACTTCTCTTTTGCTTGTGCGCTCTCATACTCTTCTTATTTCTCCCATCATTATTTCCAATTCCTCCTTTACATTTCCTTCCCCCATTTTGATATTCCTGACTTTTTCCTCAAACTGTTATTTACCTTTGATTGACTAATACCTTCTTCCTGCTCTTTTTACTTTTAATTCCTTTTTAGCCTTATTGTTATTACTCATATTTCCCTCCAGTGTCACATAACATGAATTACCGTTCTCCTCTTTCCTCCTGAACGTGTACATTCCCCTTCCTCACCCCCCTCCATACTTCCGTTCATGATAAACCATCTTCTCCATCCCATTCCCTTCCTCCTCTATCTCCTGTTCTCACATTAAAATATCCTCCTATTGTAAGCCTAATCTCTTGTTTATTTTCTTTCATCAGTACTCTCATCTCCTCTGATTTCTCCTGAATATCACCGTTCACATACACTCCCACTATCTTCCACCTCTCTCCTCTCATTACTCTGCCTTTTTTATTCTTCCTCTTTGTATTTTGAACCTGCTATTTGTTACCTCTTGGTAATCTTCCCCTTGCTCTTGTCTATCCTCTTTAATCTAGTCACGTCTCCATCATGACTACTACATCGCACTTTGTCACATTTCTCATAAGCTCCCTACTTTTTCTTTTTTATACCTGCTATATTCCAGTGGCATATCCTCCAATTTTCCCTACTTCCGTTTCTCGTCTCTTTTGGTTTCCTGCCATTCCTTATTTCTATATCCCCCGTTCCTTCCTTTCCTAGTTTCCCGACGCCTCATTTTTTACTAACTCTTTCCTGTTCTTGTACGGATTTCACCATACACCTTCTATTTGTATTCTCCCATGTTTAACCCATGTTCATCTTTCCTTTTTTCGTTTCTCTTCCGCTATTTTCCTTAACTTATACTGCATCTTCCTTTCTTCCCATGTCAAATCATCCTCTATTCTCTCGAAGCTCCCATATAACAGCCTCTTCTTTGTCATCACTTCCCTCTTATGTTGCCATTTCCTTAGTTTCACCAATACCATTTACTCCCATCTTCGCTCTTTCCTTCTTAGACTTCGCACTTCCTCTATCTCTACCTTAGCATCAATCCTTTTTAGTACTTCTTCCACTCCTTCCTTCAGCTCCTTCTCCTCTAATCTGAGACCCTTTATCACTAGGTTTCCTTTTCTACCTTCTTTTTTTTTTGTTCTATTCTTTGTTCTTTTTTCTCAGCCTTTCCTTCTCCGTATTCCCACTATCCCCACCTCCAACCTCCCAGTTTGAGGTTTCTTTTTTTTTTCATCATACCTTCCAACACCTTTACCTTTTTATCAGTCTCTTCCTGCGTTTGTAGTCTTTGTACCAACGTCTGCATCCTTTTCTCTAGCCTTTCCCTAACTTCTTCCGAATTTCCTAATTTTTTTCCAAGTTCAGCCATTTCCCGCCTAATTTATTTCCTTATTTCCTCTCCCCTTTTCTCTTGCTTTTCTTTATACCATGCTTATTGCTTAGAGCAATTATTTCTCATACTCACACTCATGAATACTAATGAATAAATACAATCAAACTCTAAGAATTATATCATTGTTTTATATTGCCATCTTACAGGTTTTCCACTCCGCCCTCCAGGATGTCTAATCTGAATGGGAATAAGAAGTATACAGAAAGGTTTAATCAACTGACTGAGAGTAAAAAGCGAAGGCGTATTTCATTAATGCAGGAAATTGTTCATAA
>CAKNXH010026150.1:0-12408 GCA_932178445.1 Andricus quercusramuli | reverse complement strand
CCCCCCCCCCCCACCAAATCATAGATTTAGTAAGACCCAAATGAATGGATGGTAGGAGCTAAAACCATTTTTTCATTATATTATGAGCTAAACAAATTAAGCGCCTTATTAATCCCACAAGAAAAAGAGTAAAGAATAAAACTGCTATTTCACATTTTCGTAGCACATTCCGGCCACAATAAAAAGTGGATTCCTTGAATATTTCTCAAGAAGTGACTCAAATTCTATTTACGAAAAGTTAATAACAACTATTTTCCCCTCCATTTTTCTGAAAACTGAACTTTTCCGAATTCAAATCCCATGATATTTAAAAGGCCCGGGGGTACGTCTTCATGTTGATGAATTTGAAAAAAATGCAATTTCTTTTTCGAGAAACTTCACAGAATAATTGTCTTATAGCAAAAACACAGTGTTTTTACCCCACCCTAGTGTATACTGAAAAGTGAACGTACGAAACCATCAGAAGTAAAACACAATTTTATCATGCCAAGAAGCTTCACGTAGGGCTGGGCGGTTATGGGAATTCATAACCGGTTATCGGTTATTGAGAAAACCGGTTTTTTAACCGGTTAACCGGTTTCTTAAAATAAACCGGTTTTTTCTCAATAACCGGTTATTTCTTTACAACCAGTTTTTTTATAATAACCGGTTTTTTACAGTAATCGGTTTTTTACAATAACCGGCTTTTCCTAATAACCGGTTTTTTATAATAACCGGTTTTCTCAATAACAGATTGATCAATACCCTACCAGACTAACTAGATGTGCCGTATAAGTCAGGTGAGAGGCTGACGATAGGCAACCGGACTCGACCGGACGTAACTGCCTGTTTTTATTTTCAAAAATCGGTGATTTTTTATAAGCCGGTTGTTTTCAAAATAACCGGTTTTATTGAAAACCCGGTTATTTTGAAACACCGGTTGTATTGGAAAACCGGTTATTTTGAAAAACCGGTTATTTTCGAAAACCGATTATTTTAAAAAACCGGTTATTTTTAAAATCAGGTTATTTTTAGAAACCGGTTAACCGGTTATTTTAAAAAGACATAACCGGCCAGCCGGTTTTCAAAAAAACCGGTTGTCATAACCGGTTAACCGGAAAACCGCCCAGCCCTACATTTTCCTACCTGCTAAGTATACCCCCACCATTGGGCTACGCGAGATACCCCTCGCTTACTACTTCTCGCCTGGGATTATATCTTGGATGGCGAGCGTACCTGAGATATTTAAACTGGAGATTGTAAATAGAATCGTAAACTTTATTACGGGGATACCCTACAGTAAAATTAAGCTGTTGTCCCTTTTGTTTCCAGTTTAGAAATAATTTCGGATAGAGTTTATTACTCTAAAATTTGAAGATTTTAGTTTCGGAGACGCGTAAAATGAAATTAAATACAAAAAAATTATTATAATAAATCTTTAATAAAAAATGAAACTGTTTGGTTGAAAATTCAACTGTTTTGTTGCAAATCCAACTATTTTTTGGAGAACTTATCTTTTTAATTTAAAAATTCATCAATTCATAAATTCAACTATATTTGGTTGAAAATTCAACGGCTTTGTTGAAAAATCGTCTTTGTAGATTGAAAATTCCAGTTTCTTGATAAAAAATCAAATTCGCATTTTAAAACTCACATTTTGTTGTTGAAAAGTCAAGCTGTGTTTTTTTTTTGGTAAAACTTCAACTTTTTTTGAAAAACTTATCTCTTACCAGGCACTCTTTTTTGCTTGAGGATTCGACTATTTTGTAACAAAAATTTGATAGAAACACTTTGTTAAGAAACAATTTTTTTTTGGAGATTTATATTTTTATTTGAAAATTCATCTCTTTGGTTCAAAGTTTAACTATATTGTTGAAAACTGACCTATTTAATTAAAAATTTATTTGCGCGGGTAAAACTTGAAGGACTTTTTTGAAAATTTGATTTTTATTTTTAATGAAGGTTTCCTGTTTGGTTGAAAATGTAACTATTTTGTTGAAAATTAATTTTTTGCTCGAAATTCATAACTTCTGGTGTAAAATTTAACTGTTTGATTAAAAATCAACTATTTGGTTAACAATTCAACTATTTGGTGAGGAATAAACTTTTTTGTTAAAAAATCATATTTTAGGGTTGAAAATTCAATTGCTTTGTAGATAATTTGTCTTTTTGGCTCAAAAACTCAACAATTTTGTTAACGATTGATGTAATTTGTTAAAAATTGATCTTTTTTGTAGAAAATTAAATTTCTTGGTGGAAAATTAATAGTTTTTGTTGAAAATTTACCTTTTCTTGGTTGAAAGTTGAAATACTTTGTTAAAAATTTTGTTTCTACGTGATATTCACCTTTTTGGTTGAAAAGTTAACTTTTTTCTCAAATTCGTTTTTTTAACATTTGTCGTTTTTGGTTAAATACGACAAGTTGAAAATTATTTTTTTTTAACAGAAAATGTAACGATTCCATTTTTAGCTGAAAATTCAAGTATTTTTTTTTAAATGATCTTTTTGTATTGAAAATTCATCTTTCTAAGGATCCAACTATTTTTTTAAAAATCGTTTTATTTTGTTTAATTCAACTCGTTAGAAATTCGTCTTTTGGTACATGATTCATTTTTTACGGTAGGAAAGTCATCTTTCTTGGTTGAAAATTAACTTTGTTGTTGATAATTCAACTTTTCTAGTTAGAAATTTTAGGAAAAATTTGAATCATTTTGAAAGATATTTAAAAGGTTCAAAAGATTTGAAAAGATTCCAAATAATTTAAAATTTGAAATAATAAAAAAAATGTTATTTTTTGAAGATTTTGAACAAAGTCTATAAGTTTTTCAAGAATATTGGAATGATTAAAAAGAATAGAAAAATTTCTTAAGATTCATGGTAATATGAAAGTACGTCTCATTATAAATAATTTGAGACTTTAAAAAGCTGACGGTTAATTAGAACCAAAGATATGATGCTTCCAAAAAAAAGGTACAAAAAATTTCAAAGTCCCATATCTTCACCAATTTTGGGAATTTTTTCTAAAATATTTATTCTGGTTTTTCTTTACTACTAAAGATCTCATTACACCGAGTTACACGCAATGCCTATTCACGCACTAAAATTCTTGTGATCACTTGACATGGACAATTTTTGTTTATTTAAACAATTTTATTTCTAAATCAAATTATTCACATAAACAAAAGTTAAACTTTGAACCAAAGACATGAATTTTCAAATAAAAATATAAATCTCCAACAAAAAATTGTTTCTTAACAAAGTGTTTCTATCAAAATTTTTTAACAAAATAGTCGAATCCTCAAGCAAAAAAGAGTGCCTGGTAAGAGATAAGTTTTTCAAAAAAAAGTTGAATTTTTACAAAAAAAAAAAAAAATTCAGCTTGACTTTTCAACAACAAAATGTGAGTTTTAAAATGCGAAGTAGATTTCTATCAAGATACTGAAATTTTCAATCTACGAAGACGATTTTTCAACAAAACCGTTGAATTTTCAACCAAATATAGTTGAATTTATTAACGAAACAGTATCAATTTTTAACAAAATTGTTCTCGTGTTGAATTTTCCATCAAACAGTTGCATTTTCATTCAAGAAACATGCAATTTTCACTAAAATAGATGAATTTTCTAATTAAAAAGATAAGTTTCCCAAAAAATAGTTGGATTTGTAACAAACTTGCATTGATTTACCTCACTAAGTGAAGAGTGGGCAAAAAGTTTAAAATTTCTAAAAAAACCCGCAACTATCTGGTATTAATATAGATGAAGATAGTTAATAACAATAATCATTTGTTTAAACAATTATTTTTGCTTAACTTGAATATTTATCAAGTCACTTCAAGTGAAAAATAGACAAATAGTTCAAAATTTCAGAAAAAACCGCAACTTTCTAGCATTATTCAACGAGAATGTTTAATAAAGATAATGAATTCTTTAAACAATTATGTTTGTCAAGTTGAATTAATTATTACCTCACTAGAATTTGAAATTGGACCAAAAGTGGAAAATATTAGAAAAAAAACTGCAACTTTCTAGCATTATTCTAAAAGAATATTATTATAAATAATAAATAGTTCCAACAATTTGGTCTGTTAAATTCAGTTGATTATTGCCTCGGTCTAACTAAAAAGTTGAAAATTAGTTGAAAAAATCAGATAAAAAAATGAATTTCTAACTTTATTCTAAGAGAAAATGGCTATACAATATAATAAATTGTTTTAACAATATATTTGAAAATCTAGTTATCGATATAAAGTAATATTTTATGCACAAGAAACAATGTTTACTAAAAGAAACCTCAAAAAACTAATATTTCGCGCCAGAAACTTGCAATACCCAAGTTTTAACTTATGGGGTTTATTTAAAACACTATAAAATATACTTATAGGGGTGGAATTCGAAAATAAATTTCTCATTCGCATTCTATGGCTGATTTTGAAGAGAAATTTTCAGGATCAACTCGATATACATAATATTGACAATAGGGTCATCCACAAAAATTTTGTTTGCCTTATAGTTGAGTTTTTTATAAAATCTGACTCCCAAAGAATTAAAATGTGAAATTAAAACTTAATTTCGTTTGTTTAGTAATTTATAATAATTTATTAAAAAGTGATAAAATATCCACCGTAAATGTCGATTTATAAAAAAAAACATGTGGCGCCCTCACGGCTTGAAGCACGTGGTGTGACGTCACCAGCCGCCAAAACCGAAGAAAACACATGGTCAGTTTGATAAAAACAATCGAAATAATTAATTATCAACGTTTTTTGGCAAAAAGAGTTCATTTTTATGAAGTATCAGTATGCCTAGATACGTTAAAGCCAGTTTGGATAATTTGCCAAAAGTGAGTACACTTATGACTAGCGATTTCTTCGCGAAGTGCTACAGTTTCAATGTTGCTGTCACTCGAGGAGTGAAAGCGGAAAAGTAAGTAAATGGCGTAAATGACGATAACTTTTTGAAATATTCATTTTTATTCATTTAATTTATTAGTTTAGAATGATAATTGCTTCAGGCGAATCGTAACATACAATCATACATGCAATATTGAATTCAGAAAATCTAACCTCACTTTTTTTATAGTTGCTTTTATAAATACTCTCACGAATACTTTTATAAAATTGTTATAAAATTCATAATTATAAGTTTAATAATCACTTTTATAAATATTTTATTTTATAATACTTGTGGCGTGAATAAACTATTTGCTTTCGCGAGGTTTATACCTCACATACATCCCGGCACTCCATATATATAACACCGTTGAACATCAGTCAATTACGAACTTTATGTTATCAAAAAAGCATATTTTAAATATATTTTTCTATTCGAAATAAAAATATTTACTTGTAGCGTTGAAATGATCTTCGCAACATATACGTCACACAAGATGGCGGAATGGGCGCAAAAGAAATAGGAATTTTAAATTTGTACACATTTTTCTTTTTCAAATATAAATTCCAAAAAAAGTTTTTTTTCACACTATGCTGGTATTATTAGTGATTTTCGAGCATATACTTTAATATGCAAAAATAAAAAAAAAATAGTGGATGACCCTATTCTGAATACAATTTATAAAAATGTCTTTATTATGGGAATACGTGTTAATCTTCATGGAGCTTGCGGAATTTTTGAATATTATTTTTTTTAACGCATTCATTTTTTGTAGATTTACACAAATTTGGGGGAGATATGCATGAAAATTATAAATTAAATTTTAAAAAAATTGTGGAAAACCTGAGTCCACGTTGACTTTGGCTAAACCCGATAGACCTAGGCCTCCCTCGTGGACAATCGTGGACTTTTGCATTTTTCGTTTAAAAATGCATTTCTTTCTGTATAAATTTCATCCGTTTTGCTTAAAAATCCAACTGTTTGGTTGAAAATTATTCTGTTTCCGTCGAAAATGAAATTTTTCGTTTAAAAATCAATTTTTTGTAGAAAATTCGCATCTTCGGCTAAAAAATTCAACAAATTGATAGGAGATTTAACTGCATGGTTGAAAATTTATGTCTTTTTTTGAAAATTCTTTTTTTTCATAGAAAATTCAAGTATGTGGTTTAAAAATGAATGTCTTTTGGTAACTTTTTGGTTGAAAATTCAATTATTTTATTGAAAGCTTATCTTTTGATTAAAAATGCAAAAAACTGTTTGTTTGAAACTTGATCTGTTCTGGTTGAAAAGTCATTTGCTTCGATTAAGATTTTACTGTTTTATCAACAAATTCCCAGATAGCAAAATGCCCGCCGGCTGCAAGCGATCTGCCGGCCCGCGGTCCGATCGATCGGACCGACGTGGCGGCAGATATGCACCTTAATGTGCACACCATTGATGTCTATATGCCAGCCCAACAGGCGGGAGCGACAAGGTCCGGCGAACTGCATGACCGACGGTCCGGTAAAATGCAGGCTGAGTGTGCGAGTAGATAAAAATTAAAAAAATCTTTTTTTATGTAAATAAATTAAAAATTTACAAATAACACGAAAGGTATTGACGAAATTCTGCGTATAATAAGTCCAAGTTGAAAGAAAAATTGAAAATTTTATTCTTATAAAAAGATATATATATATCTTTTTATAATATTGACATTTTTCTTTCAACTTGGACTTTATATTATCATACGCAGAATTTCATTACCTTCCGTGCTATTTGCTAACTTTGTTGATTCGAAGGACATCGACAGCAAAAAATTGCTAACAAATTTAATCCAGAGAATAGAAACAGGTTTTACAAAATTTCTAAATCTTTAGGTTATGTATATAACATGTTGATGTGTTTCACCTAAGACTGACATTTTTAAACCAAACCCATGGGTTTCGTGAATGCATTCACGCCTCCTCAGAAACAAAAGTTTCACTTAGAAGAGCAGGCTATAGAGTTTATAATCTAAAATTTATGTTTTGACGATGCCTCGAGGTCGAGTGATCCTTCTATTATTTATCTGGAACGAACAATTGTTTGCAAATCGCACACTTTCACTCACATGCGAGCGAAAATTCACGGGTGTGAACGCCACACGAGATGAAACACGACAGGAACAGCTGATCCAAAACGCGCATGCGCGTTTTCGATCTCAAACTATACTCGCACTATCAGCCTGCAGCGGTCGTGCAAGTCGCAGGCCCGTCGTACCTCGCCGTTTGCAAGACCGACGGGCGTCTAATATGCCGGACCGTTGTCCGCCCTTCGGTCGCATTCCGACTCTGCCGGCCTGTCATGTGCATTTAGCAGGCACGCTCGTCTCCAGCCCGTCGGGCCGATCACGTGCCGGCACGTATTGTTATCTGGGTTAGTCCTTTTTTATCCAATTTAGCTGTTTTTGATTTAAAATAAAAATCTGTTCTTGATTAAAATTTCAACTATTACATTTTTCGTTGAGAACTCATCTTTTTTCCTTGAAAATCCAACTACTTGTTTGAAAGTTGAACTACTTTGTTGATTATTAGAAAACAGTATTCAATTTTCAATTTAAAAAATAATGCAAATCAAAAGAAAATGAATTTTTAACCAAATTAATTTTCAACCAAACAGACGAATTTCCAACAAAATACATACATTGTTGCAAATATTTCTATAAATAATATAGGTTTGATAACATTTGGTAAAATATAACAATTTATATTCTCACTAACAAATTAGATTAACAATTTCCAAATATTTCGGAAGTTCAAGTACAACGAATTTGTGCCTTCCATTCAAATAGCTTGAGATTAAGTTGAAAGTCTAAGTTAGTCACAGTAATATGAATAAAAATGTATTAATAAATATTTGTTGAAACAATTGATCATAGTTAAGTATTAATTATAAAATATTCCAGGAATTTAAAAGTTTTAAAATAATTTAAAAGGCTTCAAAGCTGAATAAATTTGAATTCTAAGCCTTCGAAATTAGAGTAATATATATAGGCAATCTATGAATGAGTATTGAATACAAAGGGAGTATAAGTACAATGGATACTAATTTTAAGGGCGATGGTCAATTCCGCCCTGGGTACCTGAGGTAGCTTCCCCCACTACGCGGCTTCCCCTCACTCAGTCGAGCTGCCGTCGTTGATCCTAGTCAGCGGGAGTCCTTTATACATAATGAGCACAAAAATGCAGAATATAAATTTTTTAAGTTTAGCACTTATCAATTCCCAAAGGAAATATTCGAGATCTGCTAATTATAACGATTCCAAAGATATGTTATTTGACTAAAAAAAGTTGAAAATCAAGCATGGCTCTAATGTATAGGAAATTTTGTGGAAAATTTTTGAGTATATTTTATTCAAATCCACTGCAGTAGCTTTAGTTTATAGTTATTAAATTTTTTTCATTAGGGATATTGAAAAAATTATTGAAAAATAATATATAATATTATATATATAGTTGATAAACATAAAATTCGTATAAAATACAGCATTTTCTGCATATTAGAAACAATTGAAAATATGTGAAAAATCAACTGTTTGGTTGGAAATTCATGTATTTTATTAAAACCATGTCTTTTCCGCTGAAAAAGTAATCTTCTTGGTCAAAAATTTGTGTTTCGATTTGAAAACTGAACTATTTGGTTGAAAAGTAATCTAGCTTGTTGAAAATCAAACAATTTTGTTAGGAAGTATCCCTTTTGGTTAAAAAGACAACTATTTTGTTGAAAAGTCATACATTTTGGTTCAAAATTCTATTGTTTTCTTGAAAATTTAACTATTTTGTAGAAAATTTACTTTTTGGTTAAATTTAATATTTTGGTGTTTTGAAAAGAGGACTGAAATTTTTTTTGGGTGAAAATTCAACTATTTTTTAAAAATTTGTTTTGTTTTTTAATAAAAATTCGGGTAAATATTCATCTTTTTCGATTTTCGTAGAAACTTATTTCTTGGTTAAAAATTCATATTGTTATCGTGAAAAGTAAACTGAAATCTTTTTTAACAGAAAATTCAACTATTTTTTAAAAAATCTTTTTGATTTATAAATTCATCTGCTTAGGTTAAAAATGTCTTTTTTTAATGAAAATGTAACTTTTTAGTTAAAAATTCTTCTTCTTTGCTTGAGTATTCAACCATTTCATTTGAAAGATTTGATTTAATCACTTTGTTAAGAAATCATTTTTTTAAGAGTTATATTTTTCGTTGAAAGTTCATCTCTTTCGTTGAAAGTTCAACTATTTTGTTGAAAATTAATCTTTTTTAATTGAAAATTCAACTACTGGGGTGAAAGTTAACAACATTGTTAAAAATTTATTATTTTGATTGAAGGCTTATGTCTTTTCTTAAGTATTGAACAGTTTAGTGGAAAAGTCTTTTTTTTATATTAAAAATTAATTTTTTATCTGAAAATGTAACTTTTTCGTTTTTTAAGATTGAGCTTTTTTAGTTGAAAATTCTCTTTTTTTGGTAAAAAAAAATAATTTTCTTGATTTAAAATTTCACTTTTATTGGGTAAAAATGCATCAGTTTCGTTGAAAAATAATTGCTTACTAAATTCGTCTTTTTGGCTTTAACCCTTTCAGTCACAGAAGCTAGTTATCGTGTTCACAAAAAAGCGTGACATCCACACACACACACATCCGGACAATTGCTTAGAAAAAGCAGGCCACATGAATCCCTTCGAAACAAGCTAAGTAAAATATTGTACCTATAAACTAAAGCTACTGCAGTGGATTTGAATAAAATATACTCCAAAATTTTCCACAAAATTTCCTATACAATAAAGCCTTCCTTGATTGTCAACTTTTTTTAGTCAAATAACATATCGTTGGAATCGTTATAATTAGCAGATCTCGAATATTTCATTTGTGAAATGATAAGTGCTAAACTTAAAAAATTTATATTCCGCATTTTTGTGCTCATTATGTACAAAGGACTCCCGCTGACTAGGATCGACGACGGCAGCTCGACCGAGTGAGGGGAAGCCGCGTAGTGGGGGAACCTACCTCAGGTAGCCAGGGCGGAATTGTCATCTGCCCAATTTTAAGATCTCAGGTATGTTCGCCTCTAATCCGACGTCAGATATGCTTGGCAAAAGCAAGTTAGGGGTAACTCGCGTAGGCCGTAGCGCAATGGTGGGAGTCAGGCCTGCCGAGAGGGGGGGGACGACGGGGACATCGTCCCCGGGCCCGGAGTTTTTGAGGGGGCCCGGATTTTCCGGAATCAGTCTAAATTCGAAATTTTTAAAATTAATTATAGGGACCAGTGGCGGCGTAGCATGGGTTGCCACCCGGGGCGGCTTCTCCACCGGCTCCTACTTCCATTACCTTTTTTTTTTTCTTCTTTTTTTTTAGAAACCAGTCCTTGTCCTCGGGCCCGGATTTCCTCTCCATGGGCCTGGTGGGAGTATACTTAGCAGGTAGAAAAATGCGAGTCGGGCGATGTCCATTGTGCCACACCCTTAACTATTCACTCTCAGTTGTTGACCCCAAACCTCTTGGTGAAGCCTAGTATGTCGATCACTGATCGCGTTGTAATTTCCTCAGGTTCCATAAGATGGGCCCCCAGGGTTTGTTGCCTGAGCCTAGCTAATGACGGACACTGGCATAATACATGCAGGGATGTTTCGTCATCCTTGCCGCATTTCCAGCTCTCTGTTGTGGGGTTATACCCCATTTTGTGCATATGATAGTTCAAGTGGTTGTACCCAGTTAGCAGTTAGGATCCGGAACACTGTTCTTATATCTTTCTTGGGGCTCTGCCCATCCTATAGGGCTGCACTCGAACTCAGTCCCGCGGTCAGAAAAACGCTCGAACTCAGTCCCATGAAGAGACTGCCCGGAGCTGATCTGAGTCAACTTCACTCTTCCCCCACTCCTCTCTCACATGGTTGACTTTATCACCTTTTCAGAAAGGGAAGAAAAGGGGCAACGTGTCCAGTACGTAATTGTCATTGTAGGGATCACAGCGCAAAAGGAGCTCAAGAACGGGGAAATAGGGGAAAGATTAAACATTTCTTTTCATATGTGTAAACGAACAAGCAATCTTTTTGCAAGGAATGTTACATTTTTAGATAATTTTCAATGATTTCTGCCAATAAAGATTTATTTTCAAAAATTGGATATACTTAGATCGCTGGAAATGTATCCAGAGCGATATAAAGAAGTGTGGGAAAAAATAAAATCAGTTAAATACACAATTTTGGTATGTAAATTTAAAACTAAACTATTCAGCAGAGCGAAGTAAAAATGCTAAAATTAATCGAATCGTTTGAGATGATGGATAACAATTTGTGGGTCGCTATCCAAAACAAGGAAAGAAAAAAATTTGAAATAGGTTAATATCTTCTGTTCTCTTACTTAAATTTACAATTTACAAAAATTGTTAAATAAAACAAAATTTGCCTTATTAAATTTTTTTTTGAAAATATACAAAAACATGTTTTTTGGATTGATTCGAACCTGCAATTGAGTCAGCTTGAACCAAGGAAACATGTTATCATTTTTTATTCATAGGAAAAAATTATTTTCGTGGTGTTTATAACGTTCCAAAATCGCAAAATGGGTTTGGATTCCCAAAAATCCCAACCAATTAGTTTGATTTTCAACCAAAAAGACAGTTTTTCAACAAAATAAATATATTTCCAACCAAATAGTTAAATTTTAACGAACTTTCTGCCAAAAAATATAACTTTTAAACGAAATTTGAACTTGCAACCAAATAATTGAATTTTCGACTAAAAAATAAAAAATTTCAAACACGAATGGAATAGTTCAATTGTGAGTTTAAAAAAAAAATTAGTTTTTAACGAAAAAAAAGTTTCAACAATAGTTAAATTTTCAAATAAAGATTTAAAAAAATTAAATATTGTTCAAGTTAGAAGATTTAAAATTACAGTTGATTAATTTGGAATATTACTTTTTTAATTAGGTATTTAACTTTGTACATTTCAACTAAAATGTGTTAATCTTCTAATACTTATTTAAAAAGTACTATATATTTTGTAACTGTTTTAATTCTATATTGGATAATAACTTCTGTCTCCAGTTTTCACATTTTCAACTTGCTTTAATATGTTTCATCTTCCAAATTTTGTTTAGGAGTATTTTTAATGGTCTGCACTTGAGACGCGTACCTTGTTTATTCATATATAATTTATTTAAGTGCTATAATTGCTTTAATTATTATTCAATAATGGGTACAATTTCAAATATCGTATATTTAAAGAGAAAAGAGGAAGTTTTTTGAGATTAGGGGAAAAAAGGGGATTTAGCATCCCGATCTTTCTTCTCTCTCACTTACCCGCGCTCATTCTCTCCTCCTGGTACGGTGGTACGAAGGGGCTGCCAGTGGTGGGAGAAAGAAGGAACGGAGGAGACAGCGCCGCCGGACTGAATTTGGGACTGAGTTCGAGCACGGCCGCTCTCCTCAATTCTGACCGCGGGACTGAGTTCGAGTGCACCGATCCTATAGGTATAACCCAGGATGGATTTCACCTGACGGCAACCCTAAAAACTATGGCCT
>CAKNXH010026147.1:0-13846 GCA_932178445.1 Andricus quercusramuli | reverse complement strand
TAATTTATGTTAACAATATTTGATTCTTTTGTTCTCTTTTTATTTATATTATGCACTGTGATCATATATACCTTAACGCGCAAAATATAAAACGTGAAGTAGAAAAATACCGACATCCAACAGAGGGAATTCATAAAAAAAATTCTAAAACTGTTTATAAAATTGTTACGATAGGCGGGTAGCACGTAAAGAAATTTTAAAAGTTATATTTTGACATTTGATTTCATCGAAAGTGAGGTTATAACGTGCAGGGTTGCTTTAATGTCGGTTTTGTGGTAGTGCTACAGCAGGGCTCACAACTTTCAGCTGGTGCTGGCTGCCACGACAAGTGCATGACTGCCACGTTTTTTTCTGTCATTTTTTCTACGTTTTCCAGGAATTGAGCGTAGGGTTACGGTCACGGTGAACTAATAAGCCCAGCGTCCTTCACACCGGGTGGTCTGAATGTTTTTGCACTCAATTTTAAAATACATTTTATTCCAAATTTCTATTTAATTTTCAAATTTGTAAAATGAATCAATGTCTTCTGCAAATGAAACCTGAAATTAAAGAATCAAAATTATCAAAATCTAAATGTTGATCAAATTAAAAAAATTATGATTTAACGTGAAAATTGATTATACAAAACTTTCGAAAATCAAAGAATAAATTCACCTTTATTTTCACCGTTCGCAATGGAAAACTTTTCAATTATAAACCATCAAAATTGTATTATTTCAAATCTAAAGAAATGTTTAAAATACAAAGTAATTTTAAATGGGAAATTTTGTATAAGAAAATTTTTCCAAACAGTTGGGCATTTCAAGCTCAGTGAAAAAAAAATAATTTTTTTATTAAACAATTGAATAAGTTCTTCAATTAAAGGGACGAATCGAAGAATGGGACGTGCGCTCGGATCGCCCTGAACTTTGTGCAATCTCCCGAAAATCCCGCTTGTCCTGTTCGCCCGTGTTTACATTAAAAAAAAAGGTACAAATCGTTAATTCTCAGAGAACTTCCAATGAGAAAGTTGTTCCGTAGGGATTAAGGAATAAATCTGCGCAAGCAGCATGTTATTTCGTTTTGTATATCACAAGATATCACGAGCTTAGTAAAACGAAATGATGTGCGCTGATGAAACAATTGCCGTTACTGCATATAGGTTGTGTAAGAGAAATGTTGAAAATTTTACACACTTACCTCAAAGATATCTTGTGATATACAAAACGAAATAATATGCTGCTTGCGCAGGTTTATTCGTTAATCCCAACGGAACAACTTTCTCACTGGAAGTTCTCTGAGAATCAACGATTTGTACCTTTTTTTTTAATGTAAACACGGGCGCTCGAGCGCACATCCCGTTCTTCGATCCGTTCCTTCAATTATTGATGTTTTGAATGTTAGAATTCTGAATTTTGATGGTATTCGCTAAATACTCCATTTTCCCCTATTATAACAACGATAACACGCTGAAAACACCAGTTCTCGTAAGATCACTGAAGTTAAGCAGTGTTGGGCGCGGTTAGAACTTGGATGGGTGGCTGTTTGTGAATACTGCGTGCTGATGGCCCGTCGTGGATGTGGTGAGCCCACACTAGTAGTACTAGTAGTAAATAATCCACCTAGAAACACTACCCGAATCGCGTAGTGTCACGCCTTATATAAAATCAAAACAAGAATCTGAAAAAATTGTAACAATCACTCGTACTATGCAGTTTAAGGAACTAAAATAACACTCACGTTTTCAATGTATGGAATTTCTTTTTTTTCGATCCACTCTACTAAAAGTAAATATATGCATTACAGTTTACTGAAATATTTTCTGCAAAAACTTGATATTATGTTATAAAATAAAATAAAATAATTTGAAATTGTTCCCGTGCAATTGTTCATTGGAATCCCTCTTTCGAATTTGAATCACAAAAAATTATAAATTTGAATTATATAAATAAACTGTAGTAACGTTAATTTTTTGTTGACATACGCAAAAGTGTATAATTTTCATTTAAAACCCGACTGTTTACTTGGAAATCTAAGTTCAAAATGCACTTGTCGCATTTTCTTATACATTATTGAAAGCAGATAATTTTTATTTACACAAAGGTATATAAAAGAAATCGAAGAGTAGGACATTTATAGAAAAAATAGCTGTATGGCATTTTTTACATAAAACTAATCATAAATACTTCACTTACTGCAAAGTAAAGGCTCTTTTACACCTTCCGTCAATCGGTCGTCGACCGACCAACATAACGAAATATCCATTCACACCTTCGTAAAATTCAGTGAAATATAGTAATATTTTAGTGATATTTCAGTGAGTTTCAGAAGGTAACTAAAATATTACTACATTTATCTAAATTTACCGAAGGTGTGAATGGATATTCCGATATATTGGTCGGTCGACAACCGATTGACGGAAGGTGTAAAA
This sequence comes from Andricus quercusramuli, assembly GCA_932178445.1. Lineage (NCBI taxonomy): Eukaryota > Metazoa > Arthropoda > Insecta > Hymenoptera > Cynipidae > Andricus > Andricus quercusramuli. The sequence goes on along the minus strand of CAKNXH010026147.1, from coordinate 11,436 downwards.
GAGCATTAATAGTTAATCTAAGCTCCGTTGACAGTGGTCGCCTGAAACTACTTTTCACTAATCTTGGTGCTAAAATTTCATGTAATTTTCCAAAATGCTCTACAGTCAATCTTGTCATTTTGATAAATCCCTCTTCGTCACAATTTGCATAATACAAGAACAAAGTTTCGTAGGCACCAAACTGATCACGCATTTCTTCAGTGAGATGTGGTTTCAGCCACCAACGACGGAATGTTTCTCTTTGCGTGTAGTAATTAACATACTGTTTCATTATTTGTAACCACGGTTAAGCAATTAATATCATCGAAAAATATTCCAATATTTTATTGTAAAAACTTCCACACTGTATGCACTACCACGAAAGCGACATTAAAGCAAACCGGCACGTCATAACCTCACCTTCGATGAAATCAAATGTCAAAATATAACCTTTAAAATTTCTTTACGTGCTACCCGCCCAGTGCTCCCAATCTTGCTCCCCAACCGCACTGCTAATGCGTCGCGCTGAATTTGTGATTGGCTGCATAGCGCGCGCTTATTTAAAATGTTTAAAATATGCAAATTATTTGTAGATAGATAGATAAACGTTTATTTTTCAGCCTGCTGGCCTTAAAAAATTGACTTGCTTACACTTCCATTTTTACAGAATTTTCTTAAAAACTAACCCTAAAAGACTAACATCCATCCATTCCTTATCTCTAAGTCGCACGCTTTTATCGCCTTGCCTTCCTCGCTTCACCTCGCCTCGCACGCATGTCCCTACTTTTTCGCATTGCCTCGCTTGCCAACCTCTGTTTTCGCTCTAATACCTACTACTTATCTACTATTTACGATATTTACATGTTACTTTCCACCTCCACGCACTCCTCCAACCAGTGCTCCACTCTTGCATCCCCCTTTCCACACAGTTCACATATCCTCTTCTCCCGAGGGAGCCAGAACCTATCGAAACCCTCCATACACCCACACCTCATCCTCGCTATAAGTTCCTGACTTCCTTTCTCTCCTTTCACACATAAATATTGCGCTCTTGTCCTTGGCATGATCCACACATAGTTCCCGTTAAACCTTGACTCTCTTATTCTCTCTTCCCCCTCTGTCTTCTCTCTCACCATGCCATTTTGCTTAACCAAGTCATAAACCTTCCTTCCTTCCTCGTGCATCCTTCTCACTCTATCCATCTGCAGTCCATTCATTCTAAAATACCTTTCCCTCTCAGCCTCCATCTTCCCACCCCCTCTCCTGTTCTCCTTCTCCCACCAACACTCCCTAACCAGCCTACTTCCCCCCTCTTCCAAAAATTTCTCCTTATATTTATACGCCCTGCTCCCTGCCAGAATCCCTACACTCGTTCTCCCCGTCTCCCTCCTGACAATATACTTAGGCGTGTTCCTTGCCAACCCCAGGGTCCACTTTACATACCTCTCCTGCGTTCTATTTACCTCTTCACTTTCCTTCCACCCCCACACCGCCACTCCATACAATAGCACACTCATCACTAGCAAATCAAACAGCTTCATTCTCCGTCAAAAATCATCTGCGAATAGCTTCTTTCCCAACCCCCACACCTGCCTCATCACCACATTTGTTCTCCTCACTCTCTCTTTTATGTGACCACCCACTCCCCCATTCCTCCGAAACACGAAGCCCAAGTACACAAACTCTTTCGCCTCCTGCACCTCCTTTCCCTTCCACTTCCACTCTCCTCCCTTATCCCTTCCCCCTCCTTTTCTGAACACCATAACCTTGGACTTTTCCGCATTCAACTCTAACCCCTTCTTATCCAGGTATCTTCTCAACCTCTTCATCATCTCCTTTAAGGCCTCCTCGCTATTTGCCAGCAACACTATGTCATCTGCATACGCTAGTGACCAAATTCTAACCCCTCCTATCCTGACTCCTCCTACCACCCCAGCCTCCATCTTACTTTCCATATCCGCAATTAAAATCGCAAACAGCGTTGGGCTCAGAGGACACCCCTGCCTTAACCCCCTATCCATCCAGAATCCCTCCGAAATCCCCTCCCCTGCTCTTACCTTGTCTTTGGTCTCTTCATATATCTCCCTTACCCTCTCAATTAGGCCTTTTCCTACTCCCCTATCCTCCATCGCCTCCCACAACCTCCCCCTATCCACCGACGGAAACGCGCCTTTGAGATCCACAAAAAACGCGTACACTCTCTTCCCCTTCTTCGCTAATTCTCTATCCACCACGTGCTGCAGAACGTAGATATTGTCGATAGTACTCCTACCCGCCCTAAATCCCGCCTGCGTCTCCGGCAATATTCTTTTCCCCTCGACATCCTTCTGCAGTCTCTCTGCCACCACCATCTCGTATACTTTATACGCCGTATTCATTATCGTGATCCCTCTATAATTTTCCTGCCTATTTCTATCTCCTTTCTTATACAGTGGCACTATTAACCCTTCTCTCCACCCTCCTGGGAATCCCTCGCGCCTCCATACTTTCTTTACTACCTCCTTCAGCCTCTCCCTAACTTCTTGTGTACTAAACAGCTATGCTTCGTTCTCCACCCCATCCAACCCTGCTGCTTTTGACCTTTTCAACTTCCTTATCTGCTTCTCTATCTCTTCGTCGTTCAACTCCTCCGTCTGTGCCTCCCCCTTTCTTCTACTTCCCCGTCCGTCTTCCTTGAATCTGAGCCCTGGAATGATTCTTTAAAAAATTCCCTCCATTCCTCACTCCCTATCTTCTCGCTGCCCCGCACCCTCCGCTTCCTAAACCTATTTATTATCTTCCAGATGTCCCCCTCTGTCTTAACATTTGCTAACTCCTCTTCCAGCTCTTTCTCCTTTTCCTGTTCTTTCTTCATACACATCACTCTAAACCCCTTCCTCATTTCTACGTACTCCTCCATCCTCGCATTACCCTCTTTCCACTTCTTGTACTTCCTCCTCACCTTCCTTTTCATCTTTTTACATTCCCTATCCCACCACGGCTTCACCATTCCTTTTTTCTTCTTTCTAAATATCTTCTTTTGCACACACCCTTTCACCTTCTCTTTCAGATCCTCCCATATCTCTTCCACCGACTCCCCTCCAAAGCGTACCTTTCCTAGCTCCTCTTGATACTTCTCCACCGCCTCCCTCGTCCAGGTCACCCTCTCCCCTATCGAGACTTCTTCCCTGCCTTGTCTTCCGCCACCCTCACCTCTTATCCATAGACTCAATGGCTGATGGTCTGATTCCACCCTCCCCTCTACTTCGAATTTTTCCGTCTCCTCCCATCCTTGCATATTCATAACCACATAATCTATCACCGAAACCCCGACCTTACTTACGTATGTGTATTCTCCTTCTTCGTCCCCCGTTGCCATACCATTCGCCACCGCCCAGCCTCTATCCTCCATCCAGTCCCTTAGAATCTCCCCCTCCTTATTTATTATCATATCCTTCGATTTCCTTTCGAAGCTCTCCCCTTCCGTGTAAAGTCCCCCTTCGCTCGCCATCCTCGCATTAAAATTCCCACCCACTATCACCATACTCTCCTCTCTTTCGCCCAGCAGGTCCTCCACCCTTTCTTTAATTCTTTCCATCCAAGAATTTCCATTCCAAGAAATACATTTCTTCTCTTACTTCTCCAGTAAAATATGATATACAATATACTTGAGGGTTTCAACTTTTAAAATTATTTGTATAATTTGGACGTATTTATTCGACAAAATTGATATTTATTAACCTGCACGTTGAAAGAAGAATATTCTCCAACAATGCGGGCTCTTGCAATTCTAACATTGTTAATGTAAGGGGAAAAATTAGACATATAATGCCCCATTACGGGAATTTTCCGATTAATAATTATTGTGAAGTAATTAATTTCTTCACGTAATTTATACGACGGCTCCTGAGTAGAAGAATAGATATTTTTACCAAAACAACAAAAAATCATATTTCCTTTACTTTTAACAATATGGTAAAAAAAGTTTCAATTGTTATGTAAAAAATGGTTGCTTTGTCCAAATCTTTTATTTAAAAAAAGTTCAGAACTGAAAAAGGAGAGAATATTCTTATTTCTTAAGACTACAAGATATAACGATCCGCTTTATAAATATTTGATTGTTGCCATATAATTTACACGTGAAAAGTATTGAAAATAACGCACATTCCATTTTCATACCTGCAAAGTTCTGAAATTCTTACAGAGATTTATATGAAAGTAAATTTTATTAACAACCCTCCCGTTTATTTTGTAATCCAAAATGTACTATCGCAGAGTTGCAAGGAAGGTTTGAAGCACCCTTATTAAAAAGAGTATTTTTGGATCATCATGCTCTTTATAAATGGATAGATAATTCACACTACTTTCTAACAATTTCCTTCACATAGGGTAAGAGCACTAGTGGTTGGCACTGCGCCAGTTATTGGCACCCTCTCTCATTTTTGTTAAATTTTAAGAAAATGCAAACATTTATCGTATTTTGATGGTATTATTTTAATTCTACCATTATTTCTGCGTGTACCGACATATATAATTCATAAAAAATAATGTCAAATTTAGTTATAAAATAATGAATTCACTTCAGTTCTTAGGGTGCCAAGAATTTATCCAGTTTTCTAAAGAAAATTTTTAGCTGACAACATTTTTTAATTTTGTTCAAACAACGTTGTGAACAAGTAAATATGTTCCAATTTTTGTGAATATTGAAAAGAAATACTTGCAATATAATCAAAATAAGGAATGAACCTCGGCAATAATTTATTAATTAAGTTTAGGGGGGTGCCAATGGAAATTAATAGAAAAAGTATGGTCTCTAGTCGTTGGCACCCCAGTGCCAATGACCAGACCATGCAATTCGGGAATGATTTCATTCATTGGCACCCCTGCCCATGTGAGGTTATGTAATCTTAAGACCTTGTGTTGACATGAGCCATTTCACGTATTTCTGATAAAATGAAGTGTTAAAAGTGCCGGAACAACAAAAGTCTTTACTAGGTAGACGAAAAAGTAGCTAACAATTATAATAAATGAAGCTGTCATTTTAATACCGGGATACCGGTCATCGTAACCTCCAAAGTTCTGTTCATTTAATTTATTATTCTTTTTAGACCTCGAGGTATAGGTAAATATTGGTTTTATTTAAATTATAAATAGAATTTTATTATCTTTATACATATTGTGTTTAATAATATTGTCGTACAATGTTTTAAATGTTACGCAGGAATTCATGTTATTATAAATAGCCAAAGTTTTTATTTAATCGGTGGGTGATTTGTTTTAACTATATTTATGTATCCATGTTTGAATTTGTTTCTTAATCTTTCTAGTTTAAAGTAGAAAATGAGAAAATTAGTAACATTTATGGTTTTTATTTTATTTTTTGCCATATGTTTGCCCGTCAGAGAGTATCTCTGAGGAAAGAAAAACATATGCCAAAGAACACATATGTGACATGGCTAGGCTTTATAGCTGCTGTCAAAGATGTTGGCTTGTCCAAAAACAAAATGTATAAAATACTAAATTTAGAATTATTAATAGAAAATGTATTTCATATTTTCAGATGCACAATTTGTTTTTATCAATGTTTTAACGCAATTACAGAAGTTTGAAGAGGTTATGTGAGTGTAGTGCCAATCACTGGTGACGAGGGGTGCCAATAAGTGGGGTTAGCAGTGCCAAGCACTAAAATTTTGGGACTACATGCTTATTTTTGATAATTTTTCAAGTTTTTTTCAACTTTGAATAATAATTCAACATTCCAGTGTATTCTGCATAAAATTTGGAGTGCCGGTATAATTATCACTATTTCAGAATTCAATATTTTATGTGTTTATTTATTTCCTAAAGTCTAAATTTTCTCTTAAGGTGCCAATAACTGGTGCTCTTACCCTATCTCCCTGAGATATTATATATAATTTTGCGTTATGATTTGCCTTTTTCGAGAAAAATCAATTTTTCTGTAAGAACAGACCAATTTATTTCTCCTTCAACGTGGTTCATTTTTGACCCACAAGGAACAAAAAAATCGAAAATACACATTGAGATTCGGACTTGCTTTTGTCTAAGCACTCCTAAAATGCATATGCTGTTAATTTATAAATAAACAAACGGTTTTTGCTACGTCCATGAAAGTATTATGCTGTTAGTGATATTTTCAATGTTGAAAAACGACTCTGGAATCCCACGAGTGGTTTCATTTTAGTATGACTGGAGACAGGTTTTTAGTCGTATTTCAATGCCTGGAATTAGCTCTGAAGTAATAGTATTTTTACAGTGTTAACAAGAATATTGATTTTCAGTGAATTACATACCTTCTAAAAAATGTTGTAACTGACTAAATTTTCATGTGAAAATTTCAAAAACTTAGCAGAGTACAACTTAATTTGCATAATTAATTGAATTTGCGAAATCGAAGATGGTGAAGTAATTACAAAGTAAAATTGGATTGAAAATAGCACTGTAAAAGTATGAGGAATTTATTTTTGTGAAAGTATATTTAAAAAATTTCAATTTGAAACCTTCTAGTCACCAAGAAACTTTATCAACTCTTCTGTAGTGGAGAAAGACTTACAATTCCGATAAATTTTCAGAACCCAAGAAGTTTCAATTTACTTATTTTTAATTAATATATGTCCTTCTTACAAAATTGTATATATACATTTTTCAATACTGCATTTTTCCAATTGAAAAAATCAAATGACCTAGAAAAGAGGCGTTTACTGACTCAGAATTAAATAAGTATAAAATGCTAGCATAGGACAATTTTCAATGATTATTTCTTCTTATTTCTTCTTCCTGAGATAATAAATCCACTTTGATATACATTTGAAAATTCATTTTTAATGAAATGCATATTTGGCAAATATTCAAAATCGACGAGATTATTAGCAGCAGTTCTTGGTTACGGTGAAAAACTGGCAAGTAACAATTTCTTTCACTTGTCACGCTAAGCCCATGCTAAATTGCTAAGCCTATCATCCCTCCACTTCGTAGAGGCATAGCGGGGTAGAGGGAACGGCTGCGTGGCTGGTTCGCGATACTAGCGCCCTCACAACGCTGGTTCCCTAACTAAGCCTACTCCCGACGTCTCATTCCCTGCGCCAATCTTCTAAGCTTGGTGGGCATTGTCGCCTCTATACCTATCTTCCCCTTACGTTACCAGAGTACAGGGTTACACGGTTACGCATAACTCAAACTTTTATACGTGTAATACGTAAAAAATGTGAAAAATAGCGGACTTGAAAGGCGGGAGAGCGCAAAGAGCCTAATGTAACCTCACGTATTCCGGAATGCATTAAGTACGAGATTAATTGAATCATTTTTTATAAAATTTTTAAAATGATTGAATCAAAAGCTAGAAAGGAAAAGGGACAAAAAATCCCTTGCGAAGAACTGAAGTTTGGAAATACGTGAAGTAAGTTAATTTCAATCGTCTTTGACAACACTCGATTGCACCCGGGGCAAAAAGCAAAATTTTTGCGATTTTCCCTCTTTAAAATAAAATTTAACTCTTTCCAAAATGAATTTCTGGGTCGGCCACCTCTAATCATTTTTTAATAAATTAAGAAGCTTTTAAGCTAGTCAGTCAGTCTCTTCGGTATATTAAAGAAGTAGGTTATGTCTATTTTCCATATAAGCGCAGTCGCCATCTTGCAAACGTAAATTGCATGTAAGAAAATAGGGACGTAAATTACGTACGTAATTTACATGTAAAATACTACGTAAATTACCTAAGGTATATTACGTACGCAACCCTGGCAGAGTGGCAGATTTGCGGAGTAGGTTTTTCGACCAATCAGATGATTGCAGGGAATTCGCTGAAAAATGTTCTGAGGGCCCTTTCACATGATTGCAGATCCGCAAGTTGCGGACTTGCGCAAGTCATGAGTTGTAAAAATAGAGATTTTTCCGTTAGCGGAAAAATCTCTGAATGGCGGTAATTCTAATGCTCGATTCTTTTTAAATAGAAACTTTCATGTTTTACAAATTATAGGCAAGTGTATTAAGCTAAAAATAATTATGGAGGAATAACGGCGATGAATTAAAAACATTTTTAGGTGTTTTGATGAAAAGAAACAAGCCCATGCCCAATCATATGATTTCTCTCCTAGTTCTGAGTAAATACGATTCGGATGTAAAGGTGCATTTACACACTCTATCTGCTGGCTGTCAGCCAGCCAACATATCGAAATATCCATTCACACCTTCGGAAAATTCAATGAAATATAGTAATATTTTAGTTATATTCTGAAACTCACTGGAAGATAACTAAAATATTACTATATTTCACTGAATTTTCCGAAGGCGTGAATGGATATTTCGATATGTTGGCTGGCTGACAGCCAGCAGACAGAGCGTGTAAATACACCTTTACCTGATTTGTATCGCTCTTTCAACAAAATATTTTTTTTGAACAGAAGGTAAGTGTAATTAGTATTTGTTAACATAAAAATATTATGCTTTTGCATCCAACAGCCTTTATAAGACTTACGGCACGTCTTTACGAAACCGTAACCGGCATAACCCCAAACATAACCTCTATAGTTGCTTCTGTACAATAATAATCAACATGATTGTTCATGGTTCAAGTCGTGCAGGGACTAGGGAATAGTTTAGCGCCTGCGCTCGTGATGTTTTCAAATATTTGAAAAGTGATAAGTGAAAATGGAAATTCGTGGTTAAAATATTTTTCACAATGAGTAATAATGACGGAAATCAGTCTGGGTTAAGTACTGATATAATAAAGTAGAATATTACTATTTTGTTGTAGATAATTTGTGCAAAGAAACTAAAAGTAAGGTGTTATAAACATATGTTAAAGCTCTAATGGGTAAGCTAACCAACAAAAAAAAACTTGCAGTTTTCGCAGAAGTATATAAAAATAAAATAATTTCGTGAACAATACCAAAGTTTATCTCCTAAAATTGACGCAATGTTTTCTAAAAAAAATCGTAAAGAAGTTCGACCTAATTTTTCGATATGCAGGTTGAAATCTATGTGGTTATCCTACCATAATTGTGATTATGTATGTATATTTGAACTCTCCCTTTTACGGGTTTGAGGGCCTCCGCTCCCTGCACATATGTTTCCATTTCATCCTTAGTCTAGCTTAACCGCTACTTATTTTCTAATGCATCGCCTTATATAATAACAATAATCTTAGTACTACTCTTCTTAAACTACAGACAATGAGCGATCTTCCCGGGCTTCCGTTTTCTCTTACCATCAAATTCATTTAGACCGATTTGAAAATTCAAAATTTTTACTCGTTAGTTTCCTTTAAACAGGATTACCCGTTTGGCTCTGCCCTGATCCCTTGCTTTCTCGTATTTCTTCCAGTTTTTTCATCCACATCACTCCCTGCCCATTTGCATCCAAGATCCATCTCACACATTCATCCACACTTATCCATCTTCCTCTCCTGTACACCTCTCTAACACATGTGCCCATCACTCCACTTCGTACCCACATCTTTTGCAAATATTCTGGTTCCGTCACCCCTTTGACCATCATATACCATCTATTGTACTTCGAATCCATAATCTTTCTCCATCTCTCTTCTCCTTGTCTTACTAATAGCTCTAATTCTATGTTATGCCAATCCAGAACCCCTTCCTGTATATCACAAACACTCCTCATTTTTTTCCTTTCTTCCTCCCATTTTGAATTTACCAAATTGCCTCTCGTCTCCTTGTTCCGAACTTCGTCCAAGCATACTTGTGCTATTCTGTTCCCCTCTCCCCTTTTCAGCTTCTCTTCGAACCTCCAGGCTCTCTTAATTTGTCTAGTTACCATTTTTTCCCTTCCTAGTTCTTCCCTTATCATGTATCCTGGACAACTCCAACTAACCCCCATTACCCATCTCAGAAATCTCTCATGTATGCTTTCCACTTTCCTATGTTCCTTTCATCCCCAAGCCTCCACTCCAAAACACAACACCGCCCAAACCAACCCATCAAACAACCAAACCCTCATTCTCCAATCGTCCTTGAACCTTCTCTTTCCTATACCCCATACTTGGCCCATTACTTTACTCGCACTTTCGACTCTTTTCCTCACCTGCAAATCGTTTCCCCCTCCTGACTCAAACCAAAAACCTAGGTAACAGAACTCCTCCACAATTTCCACTGTTTGTCCGTTCATCTTCCAAACGTAACCTATTTTGGTCTTTTTATTTCTGAAGCACATCACCTTGGTCTTCCCTACGTTCACCGTCAGTTCTTTTGTTCCCACGTACTCTTCGAAAATTCTTATCATTAGGTTCATCCCCTTCTCATCGTCTGCTATTAGAACTACATCGTCCGCGTATGCTAGGGAGTATAGTTTGCTATTACCCAGGATCGTCCCCCCTTTCCCTTTCTCCTTTAGCTTCTCCTCTAGGTCTGCCAGCAGCAAATTAAAAAGTAGTGGACTCAACGGGCACCCTTGCCTTAGACCTCTTCCTGTCCAGAAAACCTCCCCTTTTTCCCCGCGTATCTTCACCCTAATCCTGGTTTCAGTAAAAATTTCCTTTATCCTTTCCACCAGCCCTTCTTCTATTCCCCTCTCTTTCATTGCCTGCCATAGCACTCTTCTATTCACTGAGTCAAAAGCTGCTTTGAAATCTACAAAAAAAGCTACTAATTTCCCTCTTTCTCTCCCTGAGTTCCTGTTAACCAAGTAGTTGAGTACATAAATTTTGTCTATTGTCCCCATCCCTTTTCTAAATCCCGCCTGGTTGTGTGGGATACTCTGCTTCTCTTCTATCTGGTTCTCTAACCTTTTTCTTAGAATTTCTGTGTATATTTTATAGCCCCCTTGCATGAGAGTGATCCCTCTGTACTCTTCTACCTTCTTACCCTCTCCTTTTTTAACAAGCGGTACTACCAGCCCTGTCATCCACTCCTCCGGCCACCCTTCTCCTTTCCAGACCTCATTAACTTCTTCTCTTGTTATTTCGTTCGCTTCCTCCATTTCTCCCTGGACTGTCTTTCTATTTTCCCCTTTGATCCTATTTTGTTCTCCCCCTAGCAGACCCTTAAAATAATCCGTCCATTCATCCATTTCTATTTCTTCATTCACGCCCTTCCTTCCTCCTCTTTCCCTGTTTATCACATCCCAGACCCTACCTTCTTTGATTGCTTTTTCTACTTCTTCCTTTTATTTCTCCTTTCTCCTTTGCTTTTTCCCTTCCAGCATCTTCTCATGTTCTCTTTTTCTCCTGTTGTACCCCGCCTTCTCTATTTCTCCTGTCCTCCATTTTCTTACAGACTCTTTCATTCTCTCCTTACTCCCCTGCATTCCTCGTCCCACCAGCCTCTCTTTCCCTCTTCTCTTCCTTCTTTTGTACCTATCTCATCCTTCACCTTCTCAATTGACCCTTTCAACCTTTCAATTAACGAGTCTACTCCCTCCTCCTTTTCATATCTAACATTCTCCTTTTTCATCTTCTGTTCAAACACTTTTAATTTATCTACTCCCCAGACTCCCATTTTCGTG
>CAKNXH010026144.1:0-12129 GCA_932178445.1 Andricus quercusramuli | reverse complement strand
GAACTCTACACAATCATATTTATTAAACAAATTAATTATTTTCAATTTTAACTCAATATGGTTATAAACTCTACACCATAAAATTCTACACAAAATAATACTTTAAATTTTGCAAATTTAAATAAACTTTCCAAACGAAAAGAGTTCCACATAAAATATTTTTATAAACAATTCCTCAAAAATTTCAACTATTTTTTGCACAAAATTTACCATGTGTGATTTAATCGTGTTAAGTTCACATTTAAAACATTACATTTGTTTAATAAATATGATTGTGTATAGAGTTTTCGCAATTAAAATTAGCGATGTAGAATTTTCAAATATAAAGTTTCATTTGGTAAAATTGATACCGCCTCTTCTTCAAATAACAACCCGGTAAGAAGGCTTGAATAGAATAGGATTGAAAAATGCAATTCCTGTGAATACTTGATTTTCCCTTTGTTCTCTTATATCAGAAACAGTATTAGAAAGAAGCAACTGCTATTCCTGTCTATACACTTTGAAAAATATAATTTTCGATCGAATTTACATACAATTTATTCACAATTAGTAAATTTTTTACTATGGCTATGGATGTAGAATTATTAAAGTCATATTAGAATTTATTTCATCTACATTGAATTCAAATTTTCAATTTATTTAAGATAATAATTTTTTTTTAAACACATTAATTATATTTGGAATTTAGGCATCACAGAATCTATTATACTCAATTCAGTTCATGATAATGAAATTGAGGATAATACATTACATGTAAATCCAATGTAAATTTCTTGAATTCAAATCACTTGATGTCTCCGAATTGAAAACTTGAATTAATTTAAATAGACCCTTCCGAACTTATATTCCAAAGTTAATAATTCAAACAATTTTATGCACACATGTCTTGAAGGAATTTGGGTGAATTAAATACGCTTCAAGTCTATCCTGCTTCACGGAATACGAGAGAGATGTCGGAAATTACATTTTTGAGATAACCAATTCTATTTTTGTACATTGAAGCCTGAAGGGAAAATCAGGCATTAAAAATAATAGAATTATCTCTGCTTTTACGTTAAAATCAGAAAATTTTAATCTTATTCTATTCAAGCCTTCTTTACCGGGATTTTTCTGCATTAAAAAAATTGACTTTAGTCAAATTATATTGTATTTCAAAAAATATAAGGAATATACAATTACTATAGGTTATTAGGTATTAGCAACTATTAAAATTTTGTCACTAATGTTACAGTATATTAATTGCAATATTAAGTAATCTCAAAGATATTAATGTCTTTGTGTAATCTTTTCCATGACAAATGTAGCAGCTAATAATATTCATTACGATACTATTACATTTTAATTTAATTCAAGAGTAAATTCTTTGTATCTATGCATTTCCTTGATGCGAAATTTATTTAAAAAATTGAAAACAATCATTTAAAAAATATTAATATAAAATTTTTAATTTATATTTTTAAGTATGTACCGACTGAGTCGGCTATTCGATGGACTAGTTCGGGGGGTAAAGAGCGAGGGGGGAAAGCAGTTGGCGGGCGTAATCTACGGGTTGAGAGGCATGGGGGGATCGGGCAATTTTCGCCGGGAGCGCCAACTACATTTAGTTCCTCAAACTATACCCCGTGCCGCATCTAGGCTTATAATATCTTTGATAAAACCGTCGAAACGACACGAAGAAAGTTACTACTAGCGCCGCCGCATTGCCGTTTTCTACACATGGACCATTTTCAACTATCGGAGCACCAAGGAATAGTAAGGAGTGGTATCACACTATGTGTTTGGTGAGCAGAGGTGGGACAAGTGACGTCCAAGAATTCGTTAAGGGCCCTGGAAATTGAGTGTAAATCGTAGGTAATGGATTCAGGACAAAACGGCGAAGCCATTTTGTCTGATTTTTTGTGTAAATGATCTAAAGGGTATATAGACTGTCGGTACAGCTCGCTTTTTTCGGAAAAAAATCGACTTTTCATGTAACAATGAAAATAAGAAAAATTACTTTTTGTGGTACAGTGTTCTACTATTAAGCAAAGCATGTAGCAGGTAAAGCAGTTAGCGTGCTAAGAATTCCTTTGCCCGACCCTAGCGTAGGAGGGGAAACTACTATACACGTCTGCAGGTTCTGAAGCGTCCACTATTACCCAAATTTCTTCATTCAGGGGCGATCAGACCGTATACGAAAACTAGGGGCCCCTACCCAAAGGAGTGGGTAAATTCCCAAAAGGTTTGTTGGGAGGCAAACTTACGGCGAAAGAAGTACCTTTTGTACTTTAAATGACAATATACAAGCTTTCTGTATAAACGGCAGATTATACAAACGTGTAAGATATCGATAATATTTGTCGCCCAATTTCCTCCGAAAATACCAGATTGATTCGCATTTGACACAAACTGTGCATGTTTGCATAACTCAGGGACTGTCGCTGCAATAACCGGTTATAGAAGTGTGAAGCACGTGTAGTTGTTGAAATAAAAAGCAAATTCTGCTACTTTTTTCTACAAAATGGCCTGCTTTCAGCTTATTTGACTGTACTCTATGTACGCACCCTGGCGGACCGAACGAACGGAGCGGATACGCTACAGCGTATCCTTATAGTATCCACATCGTATCCTCTCCGTATCATGCAAGAAAAACTCATTAAGAAAGAAAGATTAACATTTCACTTGTTGAAATTCGGATTCTACGTGAAATTTTGAGTTAAAAGGTCACAGAGTAATCGCAATAGTTTTTCTTGCAACATTAAAAACTTTTAATAAATATAATACTTATCGATGACGTGCGCTGAAGGCGTACGTGATTTTCGTGTTCTTTTCAAATGTTTCTGAAAATGTTATGAAATCGGTCCGATATTTGTGAAATCATTCGTATTCGTTTCAAATCATTTACATATGTGAAATCGTTTGATATCTTTGCAATGTTTTGAAATCTCTGAAATGTGATGGACTGTACCCTTTTTGACATGTTTGGAATTTTTTAATTGTTTTACAATCATTACGAAATGCTTATGAAATTGAAGAAATATTTTTCACATCTTTCGGAAATCTGTTGTATTCATTGTAAATTGCTGAAATTATCATGAAGTTCCTAATTTAAAAATTTCACATCGAAAAAACCCGAATTTTTCTGTCGACAAATGTCTGATTAATACATTCGTTTATCACCTTTGTTTGAAAAAACCATACAATGAATCAATTAATTATGAATGTTGTTGAAATTGTCATGTAATTCCTAAATGAAAGGACTGCTATTGAAAATAATAATAATTTTTCTGTCGACAAATGCCCTTATAATACATTAGGAACTTTCTGATAATTTCAGCAAAATTCCTACTTTTTCGATTAATCGTATGATTTTTTAAACGAATTTATTATAAGGGCATTTGTCGGCAGAAAAATTAGTTTTTTTGAATGGCAGTCCTTTCATTTAGGAATTACATGACAATTTCAACAACATTCATAATTAGTTGATGCATTGTACGGTTTTTTTAAACAGAGGTATTAAACGAATGTATTAATCAGACATTTGTCGACAGAAAAATTCGTTTTTTTTTTCGATGTCAAATTTTTTAATTAGGAACTTCATGATAATTTCAGCAATTTACAATGAATACAACAGATTTCCGAAAGATGTAAAAAATATTTCTACAATTTCATAAACATTGCGTAATGATTGTAAAACAATTAAAAAATTCCAAACATGTCAAAAAGGGTACAGTCCACCACATTTCAGAGATTTCAAAACATTGCAAAGATATCAAACGATTTCACATATGTAAATGATTTCAAACGAATACGAATGATTTCACAAATATCGCACCGATTTCATAACACTTTCAGAAATATTTGAAAAGAACACGAAAATCACGTACAACTGCGTACATAGAGTACAGTCAAATTAGCTGAAAGCAGGCCATTTTGTAGAAAAAAGTACCAGAATTTGCTTCTTATTTCAACAACTACACGTGCTTTACACTTCTATAACCGGTTATTGCAGCGACAGCCCCTGAGTTGTGCAAACATGCACAGTTTGTGTCAAATGCGAATCAATCTGGTATTTTCGGAGGAAATTGGGCGACAAATATTATCGATATCTTACACGTTTGTATGATCTGCCGTTTATACAGAAAGGTTGTATATTGTCTTTTAATGTACAAAAGGTACTTCTTTCGCCGTAAGTTTGCCACCCAACAAACCTTTTGGGAATTTGCCCACTCCTTTGTGTAGGGGCCCCTAGTTTTCGTATACGGTGTGTTCGTCCCTGAATGAAAAAAAGTGGGTATTAGTGGACGCTTCAGAACCTGCAGACGTGTATAGTAATTTCTCCCTCCTCCGCTAGGGTCGCGCAAAAGAATTCTTAGCACGCTAACTGCTTTACCTGCTACATGCTTTGCTTAATAGTAGAACACTGTACCACAAAAAGTAATTTTTCTTATTTTCATTGTAACATGGAAAATAGATTTTTTTCCGAAAAAGCGAGCTGTACCGACAGTCTGTATACCCTTTAGATCATTTACACAAAAAAATCAGACAAAATGGCTTCGCCGTTTGGCCTGAATCCATTATCTACGATTTACACTCGATTTCCAGGGACCTTAATGCCTGCTACGAATGAAAACTCGTATGCTGCCCCGTGCACATGCGTAGAGCTGTTTTCGCAATCACGTGTTATACCCACTCCCCTATGTTATATTTTGACATTTCGATGCATATGCAGGCTATGTTCGTCTGTGTTTTTATTTTGTTGGGTGTATATCACGTTCCTGACTTAAAAAGGAGAAGAAAAATGTCATCAAAAACACGAAAAGGATCTAGAATCTGTGAGTACTACAATAACATTATTATAATCATTGATGGATTGCGTAAGTAAGGGATAAAGTTAATTTCTGTGAACAAAATATTGTAGGTTATTATGTTCAAAACACAAGTTTTAAACTTCAAACACGTGTGACATCGTTGGCATGGCAACCGCCTGTGCGCATGTGCATGGGGCAGCATACGAGTTTTCATTCGTGGCAAGCATTAACGAATTCTTGGACGTCGCTCGTCCCACTCCCCACGTACAGGAATACTACTCCTTACGATTCCTTCGTGTATCGGAGACATGAGCCTGGGCGACAGCGCACACGCGCGTTCGCTGCCGCCCTCCTGCTTGTAAACGGCTACTTTCAGAACTTCAAACAAAGGCTGATAAAACTTGTGAAACGGTGAGCAGGAATCAACTTTTATTCAAGTTGAAATGTCAACCAAAACGGTTCCGGCAAAATGATAGGTGATCATTGGTAGAATCAAAATCCATATTGCATGAAATCCTAGCTGATCATCTTTTTATGATTTACTATGATTATTTCTAAGAATTTGCATATTCACGCATTTTTACACGTATTTTACTTATTTTGTGAAATAATTAGGTACATAAAGTAGAAAACATTTTTTATAAAGAGCATAAAAATAAAAAAAGAGTACAAAAATAAAGAAACAATCGAAGGTGAGTAAAAACCTTTTCAAACATTATTTAATTATTTAATGGTGAGATAGAAACAATCAAAATAAAGTATTAGTTTGTACCACAATATAAATAAATCACACGATAACTATTAAAATTATACAAAAATATTGGAATGTTGTGTTTATTACCATATACCAACACACTCAAAGCTATGCACAAAGTTTGAGAAGGTTGCTTTGCTACTCGTAAAGATGAAAACATTGAACGGTACATCGAAGACCTAAAAAACAGTTTAAAGCTACAGAACTTTCAAAAACATTACAATTTTATGTAATTTCGGAATATCTTCTTTCATCTTTGGGAAACATTAATGAAGGTCGAAAAGTAAATTCAATGAAACATGCAAATTACTTGAAGAGGTTAAAACAAGCAGTCATTGCATTTTCTTCAATAAATTTATGAGTTCAGATTTAATGTATAAGTTCTGAATGTATAACATTATTTCATCTACTTGAATAACAATTCAAAAAAGCAGATAAAACTTAGCTTGAATATATTGCTAAATGTAAATTTGTTTAGTTTTGTTAATGAATTCCCTATTCTCAAATTAAACAATTTTTTATTCGCCTTTAGTTTGATTAATTGTAAAAAAAAAATTTCTATTCAATTTATACAAAAACTGTATAAATTTCAAATAGTTATAGTGTAATTTATTCACATTGTGATACAAACTAATCCTTTATTTTTTCGTTATTGTTATTTTATCAAAAAATACAAAAAATACTTTTAGTCATTACTATACGTATTGATTTAAAGCTTTATGTACTTAATTTGTATGCAAAACAAGTAAAATACGTGTGAAAATGCGTAAATATGCAAATTCTTGGAAATAATCATCGTTAATCATAAAAAGATGATCAGCTAGGATTTCATGCAATATGGATTATGATTTTAACAATGATTATGGAATTGTTTTGGTTGGCTTGAATAAGAGTCGATTCCTGCCCACCATGCATGCATGCGTTGCATAAACTATTATACCAAACGCAAGCATGATTTACGCGTTTTATCAGGGTCTTTTTAGTTGTGAGTGTAGCCGTTTACCACGGTCGTATAGACAAGTCCGGGGGCTCTCCTGATGGGAGAAGTTCCCTTATTGAAGCTTCCGATTATTTCACAAAGTTGCCACTTCCGGCAGTGGTGTAATAGTAGAGTAGAGAAAGTGGCGGTTTAATTTGAAATTTTAATTTCAAGAATTCAATTTAATCCAGATGTATTCAATAGTTTAAATAATATGGTAATATTTTCAAATGATTGAAAATAACAAACACATATTGGTGCTAAAAATTATATGATTTGAAGTAAATTGCATGAAATTGATTTTTGAAAATATTAAAATAGTGCAACGAATTGCGTTAACACACACTTTCAATCACAGTGAAAATTTCCTACAAATGAAAATTCTCGATAGCAAATTAAGTTAATCGATAAAATATTCACAGTAATAAAAATTCCGGAAAATGAAATTCGCAAATACGTGCCCTTGAACGAAAAAATGCACGCCTGGGACACACGATTTCCATTCTTTCCGAACAGCAAGATTACACGGAACTTTAAAAGTTTATCTGTTGCCTTCGAATTTTGATCTATTTGTTTTGCACTTTGGTACGGCACAAACGCACGGTATTTTTGCATTTATTCTATATAATATTACATCACGATTCGGTTCGTTGAGACAATGAGGTTAGAAAACGTGTTTTGTTTATCTTTTCAAATCCTAGTCCTACACTACTCGACACATACGCCACTACATTCAGTGGTCAGTGTTCAAAACTTTCTGGCTTACGTTAGAGAACTTCCTTCACCACGAGAGCCCCCGGAACTGTGCCGTTTAAACAACACTTGGACTAGCGAAAGCGAATGCGCCTGTGGATGTGCGCAGTACACTTATGAGCAAGAAGAAAGAAGATAAATGTCATAAAATCCACATCATACATCATGGGCATGATTACCTCTCCTTCCTCTCGTCAAACTTCCTTAGTAGATATACAGAGCTATAGGACGGCCTCTGATAGGTCGAGAGGCGTGTCCTAAAAGGAGGGATGGGGGTAGGGGAGGGGTGTGGACTCCTCTAATTGGCCTAGGGGCGGGGCCTAATTACAAAATGGCGGTCATTAAGGGGGTGGTTCCTAATTACAAAATGGCGGCCATTAAGGGGTGTGTCCTAATTACAAAATGGCCGTCATTAATAGGTGCGGCCTAATTACAAAAATTGTGATCATCCTTATCGATTAAATGAATGATTCAGAGTTGGGAAAGGGAAGGGGGCCCCACCCCCTCCCATCTAGTGAAAATATCGAACGTGAAAAATGGGTGGGGGCCCCACCCCTCCCTGTTCGAACCTGTGATGATTCTTCAATGAACATGTTTCGTCTTGAATAAGGAGGGGGCCCCACCCCCTCCCTGTTATTCTAAGAGTGAAGGACGATTTGGAAAAGGAGACAACTAATTAAAACGAAATTAATTATTCTTATCTCATTTTCTATCTATCTAGTTTGAAAAAAGAGTGTTAGAATAACAACAAAACAATAATTACTTAAAGGTATGTAAAATATTTAATTCACTAATTAAAATTTAAAATTATCCTAAACTATTTTAAGTGACAGGTAGTGAATATACACATTTTCTCTCAATTATAAATCCATATACGATTTCAAAATATAATTCGACGAATTGTTTCTCAAGTTTTGTTTGTACCTGACTTTTAAAGTATGCAGATTGAAACTGAATTATCTGATGGATTAAATCCTCATTCGGTGAGCTTATATTTTCCGAGATTAAATAATTGACAATCGTGTCAATTAAAAAATCTTCACATCCTTCTACGTTGTTCAATAATCGCTGAATTCTTCTGAACCTTTCATCGACACACACAATAACATTTTTCAGTGCTTCGAAACTTGACTACTGTAGAAATATTTCCGGTGTATATTGCTTCTTCTTGGCCTCCATTTCAACCTGCTGGGTTTCATTGTTGGGCTCGTCGTTGCGTTCCTTGCCGTCCCTCAGAATTATTGCTCTGTTGTCGTGAGCGGTCGTAAACACGGGCGTGTATGTGCCCAATTTAATGGTTTTCAGGTATAAAGGTGAATTCCCGAAACAGAAGTATGACTCTATTATATCCAAGTGTTGTTGAAGATTCGTTCAAGTTGCCGCATCGAAAGTAATTCCGCTACCTGAACTGTTCATAATTTCAATGACCGATTGAAATTTTCCATTCGATTGAGCCTCTAATCCAATTAGGATAGTCTTGGAAAATGAATGATTAAGTCCGTAAACAGTTGGCAGAATCATTTCTTGTGTTGTTCTCTTCGTGAAATTTGTAGACATCGTGACCAATCGTTCAAGAGCAGCTTTAGTGAGTATTTGTTTAAGAGGTGTTGATTTGGGTTTGATCTTTTTTATTCTTGGTGTTTCGGGAACAATTTTATCAGTCTGCGTATCAGACGAAACTTCGATAGTTTGATTGACCATGGCCTTTGAAAAATCAAAGACCTGCGACGATTCTACCTCTACTGAATCGATGTTAACTTGTGACATAGTGGCTCGTTCAGATATAAAAACTCAACTGATTTAAAGAGGTTCCTCACATGGTTTTATATATGTGAAATATTTTAGGTGTGGGGATAGCATTCTTTGTTGAGTGGGGAGCTCCATATGTGGCGAGCGTGGGAATAACCGTTATGTCACACATGTAAGGAAAGAATATAATGCGGTATTTCCTAAAGATCACACAATGGACCAGGTGTTTCATATAAATCACACAAGAAACCTACATGCCATATAAATTCCACAAAAGAATGTGTGATTTATGTAAATTTCACAAAAGAATCCGTATGTCATGCAATTTACACAAAAGAACACCTGCATATCGTAAATCACACAGAGAAAATGTTTATATAGTATAAATTACACAAAAGAACACATATAAACTGTAAATCACACAAAATAATCTATATGTCGTATGATTTACACAATGGACCACCTGCATGTCATAAATCAAGATGAAAGAATTTCTTTTTCTAGGAATTCAACACAAAAATATCTGTTTCTGGTAAAAATTGCAAGAAAATGTGCATTTCCCAAAAATTATATAAAAGTTTGTGAGTTTGAAAACCATAAATCAATTATGTGTCGTACAGTGTGCAAAGAAGTTAAGTAAGAAAAGCACATGCATTCATAAACTAACCAATTGTAATTGAAAGTTATGAATTACGTAGATGGTTATCGAAAACATGAGTAAACAATTGTAAAAAAGATTTCCAAAAGAGACAGTGACAGTCTAAAGATGAAATAACAGGATACGAATTTTTGTCGTTGGAAATGGGGAATGTTCACTTAAATCTACTGTATGATATTTTGTGAAACAAGTGATAATACATCGATTTCAAAATCGTAATAGGGTTACTCATCAAAAGCGAGAAGAAGAAAACGGATGTTTAACCGAATTTTATTCTAAGTTTTCTATTGTGAAAAGCGGAAGCACCTGCAGTGAGTATTTATCTACACACCAAAATGTAGACTTGAGCAGACTATTTTTTAGAGTCATACCAGTTAAAGAGTCGAATTTTGTGGAGACCTCACATTAGACCTGGTAGCATTGAAAACGTCAGACTATTCTGTAGCCTAAAAACCCTGTAAAAACAGAACTACTGTTTTTCTGAGGATCAGAAGCACATAAAAAATTTTCCATGAAAAGCATTACCACCTCGTAAAAGGTGCCAGTGAATGAATTTCAAAGAGTCGGCAGGTAACCGTTACTCAGAGATACTGTAGTAAATCAGGTACTGGTGACTCATTCTCCCACGAATTTAAAGCTCTGTAGACGGTGCCTGAGATGCAGGGGACAAGTTTCTAAAATTATGGGGGCGATGCAATTCAAACTATGCATGTGGAGGGGTCAATATCGCCTGTTTTCAAATAGGAACCCTCTAGTCCTCTTGCCTCAGTTTCTGTTTACACGTCTTGAACGCCAGACTTTTTTTCGTGTTTCCGAAATGTTAACCAGTGAAAATGGTTTTTGTAGAAGATTTGATCCGTGCGCTTATCGAAATTAGTGGTCGTTTAACGGACGGCGAGTGCATTTTCGACTTACAAAATATTTTGTATATGTATAATACGGATAAGATATTCCGTATATCTCGTATGCTAACCTCGAGTAGTGCTTTGAGGTTAGCATATAACATATATATGCAGCGAAGTGGCCATTTGTCGGACCTCATCTTACAAAATTCGAGTAAGTGGTTTTCACTTCATTTAGTGCAAGGGTGCGTGTAATGTGAGTTTATGATGATGAAGATATTGTGGAGACTGATGAACAGGAGGAGGAGGAGGAGGAGGAGGAGTCGGATGAGGAGGAAGCAGCAGAAATAACATTCGAGGAGGATGATTGCAACTGCAACTTTCCAAACAAAAGTACCGGTAAGCTTTTTCTTACACAACTCTAATTTATTGTAAATTGAAAAAAAAACTTGTTTTCTTCCAATATTCAAAATTATCAGCTTATATTATTTCTTTTTGAAATCATTGACAAATTTTGGAACTTTTTGAAACATTCAAGAAATTTTGCAATAATGAATAATCTTAATGGAATCATTGACATAATTGGAAATCTTTTTGATTTTTTTCTATCTTGAAAAATGCTTGTGAAATCTTTTAAGTATTAAAAGGAAAAACTTTATCGAGATCTTTGAAACCTATGAAATATTTGAAAATATTCCAAAACATCGAAATCTTTTCAAATCCTAAAAATATTTGTGAAATCTTCAAAATCTTTATAAAATCATTGAAATGTTTTTAGATCTGTCATTTTTCTAATACTTGAAAAAATTTTAAGATATTTTAAATTCTTAGAGACCTTTGAAATATTTATTTTCTTTCCATGTTGAAAATTATTTGCCTGAATGAAGTCTTAATGAAATAATTGAATAAATATGAAACATTTGGTTTTTTTCCGAAATATTTTGAGATTTTTTGAAAGGTTTTAAAAGGTCTTATGAAATCTTTGAAATATTTTTTCAAAAAATCATCATCGAAATATTTAAAATTTTTTAAAATCTTTGAAACGCCAGAGAAATCTTGAAAACTTTCAGAAATATCAGAAAATCGCTCAAATCTGTCAAACCACCAAAATCATTTGAATTATCAAGAATATTTTCAAAATCTTTAAAATCTTTATAAAACCACTGAAATATTTTGGAATCTTTGTTATTTTTTCTAAAACTGGAATTTAAATTACCTGGTCGAATTAAGTCATTCTGATATGACTGAAGAAATTTCAAATCTTTGCGAATTTAGTTACAAGATTAAAAAATTTTTTAAGCTATCAAAAATCTTTATGAAATCATTGAAATATGTTGAAATATTTTCAATTTGTTTTATCTTGAAAAATCGTTGCCGAATTTTTTCAATATTTGTATCAGAAAATATTGAAAAAATTTTTTGAAATCTTTTGAAGCTTTCTTAAATACTTGAAAATTTTTGAAATAATAAATATTCTTGTAGGAATCACTGACATATTTTGAAATCTTTTTGATTTTCTCTATCTTGAAAGATGTTTGTGAAATCTTTTATATGGGTGATTCTCCACATACAGGGCACTTTTATGTCTCGGATCTCTAGTAACT
>CAKNXH010026127.1:0-10582 GCA_932178445.1 Andricus quercusramuli | reverse complement strand
AAAGAAAGGCCCACTTTTCAAAAAATGTTAGAATTCCTCGAAAACCACTGTAAATATTTATAAAGAATCACTATCGAAAAGCCCAAATTTTCAAATGTCGGTACTAATAAAAAAGCACCAACGAAAAGTGGTAACGCGAAATCGTCCGAAAGACTCACCTCGAATGCAATGACAAAGAAAACGTATCCGCTCTGTCACGACTCTCATGGACTTTATAATTGTGAGAGACTGCGGACACTTCCGGTGTCATCGCGAATTGAGGAAGTTCGGCGTTTGCGAATTTGTTATAATTTTTTATCTCCCGGGCATCATAATCATCAATGTAATGAGGGACCCTGTACTAAATGCAAAAGGAAGCAGAACACTTTGCTTCATCTGGAAACCAGTGTACCCGAGAACGCGAATAATCGGCAGAGTAACGAAGTCGATCAAAATTTAGAATCTAAACAAGATCCGCCGACCAAAACCACTCTCGTTGCTCATTTTAGGTGTGTGAATAATGAGCATGTAATATTAGGTACTGCAGTTGTTTGGACTAAGGATCGAAAAGAAAAGCTACATGAATGCCGCGTTTTACTTGACTCGATGGTAACTTCCGACGCTGTCGTTTCCGGTGTTTTTAAACACGAGCAGGAGCCATAGCATCGAGCTCACGTGACATTTAGTTCTCGGTGTACCGGGTTTTCACAACAAATTACGTGCCATATTATAACGGACATCGCTGACTATATGCCGAACGTGCGATTGCGTAAAAGCGACTTCAACATTCTTGATGGAGTTACACTGGCTGACCCAAGATTCGCTTAAACGCGTCCTATCGATCTATTAATCGGCGGAGGTACGTTTTGGAAGCTTTTATGTGTCGGGTAGATCCAACTTCGCGAAGATCAACCAATCTTACAGAAGACGCAACTTGGGTGGATTGTTGCCGGTTCCATGGAACTTCCATCCCCCGCATACAAATCAAAGCGAGTCGGTCCCGTGGTACAAAATGATCTTCTTTCGATAATGTTGCGATTTCGCCAGTATCCCATTGTACTGTCTGCTGATATTGCTCAAATGTATCAGCAGATTAAGGTTAATTAAAATCAACAAGATTTACAAAGGATTTTATGGAGAAAGAAATCTTCGAATCCAATTCAACATTTTCAACTTACTACAGTCACTCATGGTACTGCGTCAGCCCCTTTTTTTAGCTACGCGGACGTTGCAAAAAATTGGCGAAGAAAATCAAGAGGAGTACCCCACCGCCAGCCAAGGTCATCATGAGAGATTTCTACGTGGACGATCTACTTACGGGAGCAGACACTTTGGAGGAGACAAGACAACTGAAAAACGAACTAATTCAACTCCTCTCTGCCGCAGGAATGGACCTCCGAAAGTGCGCTTCGAATAACCCATACGTATTCGAAGAATTGAATAATTTAGAGTCGGAAAGAATTATTTAAACAGATAAAGATCCAAAAACATTACGATTATTATGGACACCTACCATCGATTAATTAAGATATTCGGTAAACCAGACATCGCATCCCTCTGTTACGAAAAGGACAATATTATCCACGATTGCTCAGATTTTTGACCCATTAGGCCTTGTGGGTTTAGCGGTAATTCACGCTAAAATTATTCTGCAAAATCTATGGCAATTAAAACTAGGTTGGGACGAATTTACCACAAAATATTTATACAATATGGAAAGAATTTCATGGTCAGCTCGAGGCATTAAATGAAATTTCGGTACCGCGATTCGTTTTTGGCGAAAATCTTGTAACTTTGCAGCTTCATGGATTCAGTGATGCCTCCACAGTAGCATACGGCGCTTGCATATATCTACGGTCATCTGACTCTGTCGGGAATCACACTCTACGTTTGTTGTGCGCCAAGTCACGAGTCGCTCCTCTCAAACAAATCAACCTGCCCCGACTGGAACTGCCGACCGCCTTGGTGCTAGTACACCTTACTGAGACAGTAAGTGCAGAAAACTGGCCTTCGAAACGTGAATTGTCAAGTGAAGAACTCGACACGTTAACAGAAATGCGGAAATGTAAAGCGACTCCAGTTTTAACCGCACAACCGGACTTTAAATTACTTGAGCGGTATTCATCTTTCAGAATGGGCGGAATGTTCAGATTTCTAATACTGAACAGATTTTAAGGATTCTCTAATATTTTCACTCTCTAGTTTTTCAAGCTAAAGTCCATTGAATGGTCAAGAAAGTTGTACGGCTTTGTTCCTTTAAGCCGGGCTATAGAGCTCGAAGCATGTTTTCCTGAAAAGGGAGAGTTGGCCCTCATAATTTTCGTGACATTCAAAGCATTTGCTTGGAGCCTGGACCTAACGGTAAATCGTCATCTGGCGGACATTCTCGACTAGCCAAAAGGCAACGTTGCCACAAATTTGATCATGTCCGTTTTCCTGCGAGTTTTCCTTCTTTGCAACGTCGGGAAGGGCCCAAATGCACGGCTCGAGACGGGCTTACTGGGCACCCGGGGGTCAGTCGCGTCAGAGCTCCAAGATGGTAGACGCATAGCAATTCAGCTTTGCCATCTTGAACCTTTTTGTAATTCGACCACGATTATTTCATTTCACATATTTACATATCTGTATCATTTTGCAATATCCTTTTTCAAATAAATTAAGGTTTAATAATGAACAATCACTTTTTCATGATAACCCCAATGTACTTCAACACATGCACGTATTAATTGTTTGTGCGTGCAATCATAGTAAGTGGAGAAATTCTTTGTCGAGACAAAGGGACCTCGCAAAAAGCAAAACTTTAGAATCTTTAACATCAGGTAATGTAGTGGCAGAAGGTTTGCACTTTTCCTACATATTGCACTTACCAATAATTTCCTAATTACCCCGTACGAAACTTTCAAATATGGTTTTAAATATGGTTGAATAGGTTCTAATTCCCATGAACAGAAAATCTTAAAATTCAAAATAGCAATATTGTCTCATTTAAAAATAATACAAATTGAGAAGTTTAAAGTGCAAGAAAAAATATTTTTAATAATTGGAGTCCTTTTTATCAATTTTCAAGCTAACTATTGAGTTTTGATTTTATTTGATTATTTGAATTCTTGAGAAACTAATTCTAAGAGAAGATTTCGAATGATTCTCAAAATTGTCGAAAGAGAAAGTGGAAGATTTGAAGGGACGTTTTTTTTTTATTTTGGAGAATTTTTTCAAACTTTTAGCAAGGTGTCAACTAACCGGAAAACCCAAGAAAACCGGGAAATGACCAGATATTGAAACTAAACTACGAATTGACCGGAAATCACATTTAAAGATTTTTAAATTTTGAAATGTTCGAAGTCTTCTTGAAGTCGTCAAGATATTTTAGGCTATGCATCGGAAAGCGTGACAAAAGCTTTCGAAGAATGAACAATACTGAATCATCCATATGCATATAAACTGATGTCAAGGGACTTTCCTAAATTGGTTCTCAAATTGCAAGTGAATGGAATTGAAAACTGGACAATTTTCTACGACTTCCTGGAAAACAAGAAAACTTTAAACAGGAATGATAATACTCCTGTCGCTCTGCACGCTCTTCTTAAGGTAAATCTTAGCGTCTGTAAGTTATTTTTTTCTGTTTCAATACCATGTTGTTGTTATTTTGAAGAATGTTATGTGCTTATTTTCTGTAATTTTTTGTTGCAGACAGTAAAATTGCAATTCAATTGTTATTGTTGTCACACTTTGTTCCTCCCAGGCTGACATTAAAAGTAGATTTAAAAAATGGAAAATGTCAACGGGAGAGTGTAGGGACAGCTTCATTATACGCGCCAAGGTAATTTGTACGTGGAGGTGTATTTAAATATAATAAAAAAATATATAATAAAATATAACCATGACGAATATAATTCTTATCCATTTAGATGAATGCCGAAATCGTCCAGATCCAAGAGAAAAGACGTGACGCAATGTACTCAAAAAACTTACTCTGCAGCCCTGCATCATTGTCGTGGGCATAAACCTTGCTGAAATCACTTCATCGTACGTAGCCGTTGACAACGCGCTCTACCTTGTGGATTCTCCTTTGCAAGCCTTGGAGGTCTGCTTTATATCGTTTCGTGTTTTGCAAGCCAGATATCCACCAGAAAGTCAGCACTTATGGATGTTAATTCAAATAGGTTTGTTTGAATGTGACACTAAATGGGATTCAGTTATTTCGTACGTTAAATATTTAATAAATAGTTATAAAATACGCGTAGCCAAAAATCCGTGAACACGCGTGAACCTATAATAGGTATTTTATTCTCAATGATTGCAGAAAGTCATGACTTTTCTCAATAATATTTGAAACACAATGTAAAAAAAATGTGTACCTTTACCACTCTAGAGTTGCGACAAAATTCTCCTCTTCTAAATATGACTCAACACTTTACAGACCTGACTCACGGTGTTGTATAAGAGTGTATCTTCAACCACATTCCGAACTCTAATGTAATTCAAAACAGCATATTAGATTTTCAACACGATCAACTGCCGCGTCGTGACGTAATGTTAAAACAATCTTCGGTTAAAAGGTGTTCAACATGTTCAATGTGAAAAAAATATATGAGGCAGAATTCTCAGGAAGAAGTCTGAGGAAGAATTGTGAAATTCCACAAATGGTAAGTACTTCATTTCTGTTTAAAATTTAAATTTTTGTAAGCTCCCTTCAAGATGTACTAAATGAATATGACCTTGAAATTAGTTTATTTTTTGTTTTCTTATTTTTCAAGTAATTTTAATGTATTTAGTAAGAAAAGTTGTTGTTGGTCAATTTTTTTTGTTACCACTTATAGCGCTAATTAAATAGGAATAATTTTGAAAGATGTTTTTAATTTCTAATTGATATCACAATTGACCTACAAATTATGGATATTAAGATTTGAGATTTTTTTCAGATCATGAATCGGTTAATCGGCCGTATTGTATTATGCATTCTCTTATATATTGTACTATTTTCGTTCATACTTTACTGTTTTAAATGTAAGCTTGTTGACAATTCAAGTCCTTCATTGATAGGACTTTCACATTTAGAAGTTGTTTGTTTTTGAGAAGGACAAACTTATTGGCATGAAATTATATATTATACAAATTTTAACAATGTGGCACTTCCAATTTAAAGTGATTTCTTTCTTCAGTTTTAATTACATTCAGAGGTTTAAACTAAAAGCCTTTAACATTCTTTAAAATCATGTTAAATCTTTTGAAAAACTTTAATTTTCTAAAATACGCTGAAAACCTGAACGAAACACTTGCGAAAAATTACATAACGAGCACGCTGGCTGCTTTACACCCCGATTTATTCACGCGTGTTTTGCGCAGACGGTATTAAATATTTTTGTATACCATTCTTTTTTGAGTTGAAATTAATTTTCGAAAACGAGCGATTTAAAACTCACGTGATTTGTAATATTTTTGCCTAAAAAATTGTAATTGAACGTTTAGAATACAACCGTCTTAAAAAAAAATTAGCATTATTTAATCATGTCGCTTAGTGAACCAAAGTTTAAATGGTCGTGCAAATTTCCAGGATGTGGGAAAAAGTATTACATGCCACCTGATGAGAATAAAAAAAATCCGCGATTTCATAGGTTTCCGCGTGACAATCAAACTAGTAAAAAATTGAAAATAGCTTGCGGAATAGAAATCTCTGTTAATTGTCGTAATTTGTATGTTTGCGATGATCATTTTTTAGAAAATGATTACGTTAATCACCTTAAAGAAAGATTTAATTTTAACGCGGTACCGACAAGATCAAATAAGGCTACAGATGAAAAAATCAAGGATCGTTTTGCACCTGGGATCGTCCATATATTACGTAAGACGTTTTTCTTTTGTTTGAATAAAGACGAGAATAAAATTGCTGTGAAGTTGAGAAAGACACAACGATATAAACAAAAGAAAAACGTCTTACGTAATATGTGGACGATCCCCCTGTACTTGACTCACAATCTTCAAGCACTGGTCTTCCCAATCAGCATCCCGTTTTGCAGGATATCACAAAGACTAATATAATCTTGTCGCCCGCAATCATGCGGCAATTTAATATGATTTGAAAAATCCTTCATTTTCCTTTCCGTGCCCTCCTCGATCGACAGCGAACGCATAGGGAACAAAGTATGTTAGCATTAAGATTCTTACTATGTAAAATAAGTTTTCTTTGCAATAAAGGAAATCGACCCAGGAGACGAGAGTGTCGGGAGCATCGAGGTTCACGGCCACAATTTCGCTCGCGCTACAAGTCCAGCGAATCAAATCTCGGCCCCACCACCCGGCATGTGGTGGCCAGAACCGACGAAAAGTTCCTTCTCTACCTCAGTTCCCACCACCGCGGAACTCAAGCTTACAGGCGCTCCCGCGCCACCATAGCGGCAAATCGCTGGTCGCCCCCCACCATGTCCTACCCGACTGGCGCGCACGCACCAGCAGGTATTGGCATAAATACAGGCAACCTAGCTCCCCGAGGCACCAGTAGTTCCAGCGACACTCGACGAGCAAGGTCGAGATCGAAGCAGCTAGAAGACTACGACGTGGGAATCTACAGCAAGCAGCAGCCTGGCTCCACGCCATCGAACCGACGCGCCGCATTCTGCCGGCGCTCGCTCAGCCCGCACAGCACAAGCGGCACCCTTCATACCAGCCTAACGAACCGAAGCAGCCTACGAATTCGGACCACATATCATCACAAACTTACGGGCAGTGAGTCGCCTGCAGGCCCCCCCTCCCTTTTTTCGGTCCTCCTCGACTTTTATGGAAGGAACGCCACTAACCCGGGGCAGGAAGAACAGACTAAACGCCAGACGTCGACGAGTCCGCAAGAGGCAGGCCGAGGAGAAGAACAAGACCGGGGACCCCCCGGATGAGGGGACTCCCCCTATCAGCGAAACGGACGCCCACCACCAGGCGGAACCCCGCAACCTTAGCGAAGAATCGAGGGCCCTTAGCAGCAAGGAGGACAGGGAATCGGGTCCCTCGAAAAGCACGGACAGCGACGACTCCCCCTCAAGACCCACAGTCCACGGGAGATTCACGGGTTCCAGATCGACGGATCCCTCTCGCTTTGTGACGACAACGAGCACGGCGACGACATCTTCGAGTCCTCCCTCCCAGGGACTCAGCCGCCTTTTGCCTAGGGGAAACCTACCGCCATCCCTACTTCTGCCGCGACCGACGCTGTCCCCTCGACAGATCACCAGCATTTCAGGGAGCTACACCCTCATACAGTGCGCCCTTCTTCGCATTCTACTCAATCATTGAGTGTCTTCATTGCCACCAGATTTTTAACTACGTGTTCAATCAGGAGTGAAAGCCCATGGATCCCGAAAGCACGCATCAGAAAAAAAAATCACAACGAAGGAATGATATTCTGTCTGATTAAAACATGCATTAAACTGAACACTTCAACCCTTCCACCAACTTACCCGCAGCATCCCACCGCCTGCAACCAATAATTGTGGTCATCATCCTTAACTTCATTCCCCAAGATTTCCTCCCCATTATCCATACGCCATTCCCAGAAGACCTTGAATTGGATATTGAGGGGAATTCGCAAATAAATGGGGGAATAATTGGAACCTATCCACCCAATTGACTACAATCTCTAATACAAATTTATGTGAAAATATCGACGTTGAAAAAATAACACGCTTAAATTCAAACCCTGTAAATAATTGTAACGAACAAACATCATCAAATACTTTATTTCAAAAAGACTCAGGATCTTCTAGTCAATACTCACGATCGCGTGCCAAAGATTTAAATTCTAGTAAAGACTCAGAATGTACTAACAAAAATTCAAATTGTACTGACGAACAAGAACCGATTTCGGTTAAAGGACTTATCCAATTGGGAGAAATATTAACAGGTAATTTGGAAACACAAGGTGGAGATCAGTTGCTTCGCGATAATGCGTCAAGTTTAAATAATAGTAATAACCAGGCTCTACCAGCGAAAAAAGAAAGCTTCATCGAGGGCTTCTTAGTCAAGTGGGCTTACATAAAAGGGATATTTCTCCAACACAAGAAAAAATGCAGAAAATTTATGGGCTAGTCACAAATAGTGTATCTAAATTAAAAAGCGCTTTGAAATCTGAAGATTTGGAATATAAAAAGGACCTTTTTCATATTATGGAGAGAGATCTTGATGATGTGACTAAGAAATGTATAGAGTCTCAAATAAGAAATAGTGCAAAATCAAAAAATCTCCAAAAATGGACGGTCCATGATAAAGCTTTCTTTCTTTCTTGATACAAACGCAGCCCAAAATTATACACTTTCCTGGCTTCACATTTCATATTACCGACGGTGCGTTTATTGAAAGGTGTCTTGTCAAAAATACCGTTTGGTACGGGATTTAACCAGTCCGTGATAGATAATTTAAAACGCAAGGTTGCAAAAATTCGAAAAAGAGATCGATACTGCTCTTTACTATTTGATGAAATAAGTCTCCATTCAGGTTTGCATTATGATATAACTAGTCAAAAATTAATTGGTTTCGAGGGTTTAGGTCATTTAGGTCGTTCTATTCGTAGAGCAGATCATGCGCTTGTTTTCATGGTCAGAGGTGTCGCCCGTCTTTGGAAACAAGGCTTATCCTACTACTTTACAGCAGGTACCATTCCTACATTAAAATTAAAAAATCTCATTGATACTGCAATAAGTCAATTACAAAGCATTGGGTTGAATGTTGTGTCCACCGTTTGCGATCAAGGTCCGACGAATAAGGCTGCTGTTACTCAACTGTGTTCCGAAACAAACCAAACAGAGAACCAATTTTATTTCGTTGTTAACGATCAACGCATAGCAATTATGTATAACGTTCCACATTTACTAAAAAATACAAGAAATGCCTTGTTGTCATGCGATTTAGAAATGCCGGATGATAAATTTGTTAAATTTAAATATATTCGAAAGACTTTTGAATTAGATCAAAAAAAGGAATTTAGAATGTTGAAAAAGTTAAAACCGGAGCATTTTAAAAAAGGTGATCGATATTACCAAATGAAAGTCGCCATAGCAGCAGCTCAGTTGAGTGATCATATGGCTGGAAGCATTGAATAGATAGTTTTTTTGACTCCATAAATGGTTCAAGTCTCAAAAGTTCGGAGGACACACCTTACAGATGTGGAGTGAGCAACTCATCCCCCCTCATCTCACTGTGGGATAAATTATTAAATGAGATTCCCAAGTGGAAGCTTGGGCGAGAACAATTAGATATAAAGACAGGGACATCTAAATGGAAAAATGTGACAAATTGTTATCCTTTTCTTCAAGGTTGGGTAGTTAATATGAAATTTCTGAAGTTTTTGCGGTCTCAGTTGAAAGAAGAAGGATTTTCGTATTTGTGTGTTCGTTCTTTAAATCAGGATCCTGTTGAAAATTTGTTTTGCTACATTCGACAGCACGGTATAGCCAACACGAACCCAACTTGCTATCAATTCACAGCTGCGCTAAAGACAGTTCTTGTAAACAGTATTTCACAACCTACTACTAGTAAAAGTAATTGTGAAGATGATAATTGTAAAGCATTAGATGATTTACGCGATTTTATTACAAACGATTATGAAGGGATTGACGCTCAATTGGAGGAACAGGTTGCATTGGAAGACAATATCCATTCAGATTTAGAAACGAGTAATTTATCTTTTGAAAGTAGTAGCGAAATTTCAAGCGTATCCAAAAACTTATTACCCATTATTGATATACCGAAAAATTGTCAGGCCTGTCAAGAATCGCTCTTTTCCACAGAATTTACAGAAAGATACTTTATGTCACTTCTCGATGATACTCGCAATAATGAACTCACACAAACTTACGCCAGCGACTCCGTACTATTATTAATAGAAAATACGTATAATTATGCATGGAATTTTCTACAAGCAAATTGCCACAAGTTTCCTCTAGAAGAAATTTTTCTTCAATTTTTTAAAGAAAATTTCTCGGCGTACAGATCTTTCTGCGAAGACCACTGTTGCGAAAAACTTATTTCTAGCGGATGTTTTCGTATTACAATAAAAAAATTTGTAAAACAATGTAAATCTACGAAAGCTACTAATCAGAGTGAAGTGTCTGAAGTACCTGAAGTACTCACAGTTTCATCTGAATTTTCCTCCGGACATGCAAAGAAAATGCAGAAATTCATTGAATGTAAAAGTACCTGATTATTCAAAAAGTCTTCTTTGCATAGAGAAACTTTGTTATGTCCCATAGAGGCGAATTCTTCATCAAAGCCTACGCAGAAGAGACCGAGTGCACGCACTGCTGCGACTACGGTGACCTTGACGCCTAAAAGAGAAGGAGAAGCCTGCCACAGACAGAAAGCAGGCCAAGCCAACAAGGCGAGCTCGCCCTGAGGTGGTCCTCATAAGACCGGTCGAAGACTCGAGCTACGCGGAGGTCCTCAGGGACCTCAAGCGAAATGTGAATCCGAACGCCCTTGGAGTAAAAATTAAGAGTGTTAGGCAAACCCGAAACGGAGAGGTCCTTCTGGACGTAGGGCCGAAGGCGGATGGCAGAGCCAAATTGTCGGCGGCCATCAGAGAAGCGGTCGGTGCTGGGGGTAGCGTGCGTGAGCTCGTCCC
>CAKNXH010026124.1:0-17670 GCA_932178445.1 Andricus quercusramuli | reverse complement strand
GCGCGCGATGAGAATGTGCCCGCGAAGCGGGCAGATTTTTTTTTGCTTCGGAACTTTTATTTCCTTGCTCAATGCTAGATTGAAAATACTTTCCTTAAACAATGTGAAAGAAATTTGTAATGTCTTCAAAAGTAATTGAGGGTTTGAAGATTCTGAAATGAGCCGCTGATAATAAAAAGTGGAAATATCTCGTAGGTGAGAAATGAGACATTAATTAACATTAATTAGGAACATTAATTAGACATTATTTAACTGGATATAATTTCACGTCTGTAAAAACCAGTAATAGAACATTGGCAGTAAAAAGTGGACACACGCGTGTATTATTATTGGGTCCACTTTTTACTACCGAGTTTTTCTATTCCTGTTTCTCACGGCCCAAGTACCGTTGACTAATTTTGACTGCCACTGTTCTATTACTGCTTTTTACAGACGTGAAATTATATCCAAATTTTAGGCTCTTTTCTATAGCTGCGTTTTACTCACCTACGGGATATTTCCACTTTTTATTATCAGCGGCTCAAATAAAGGTATGCAAAATTTTATATAGGTATAGTTCTCAATTATTTTTGCTTTTTTGATTTTAGAAAAGTTCATTACGATTCTAGTAATTGTCAAATAACAAAGAAGAAAACTGAGATTATGATTTTTTTAATTACAGTATAATCCTCATCTTCAATTTCTATTCATGGCTGGAAATACCATATCAGAGCTTGTGCCTGGATCATTGCCACCTTTGATCAAACACCTACATGTTGGAAGAAACCATCTGAAGTCTTTGAACCGAACTTTAAGGTATTACAAAAATGTTTCTGTATTCATCTATAATACTGTATTGAAACTTTGATTTAAAGTGTATTTAATATTTTATTTATGTTAATGGTATTAACACTATAATTAATTAATACTCATCAGATTTGTTTTGATTATTTTGTCTCCTCTCTTTCTAGAGACCTGAATCAGCTTGAATGGCTTTTGATAAATTCAAATGAAATAACGTATTTGGATGGAGAGTTACCCTCATCAGGACACAATCTGAAAATGCTATATGCTGCAGATAACAAATTAACGCACCTGCCACCCGAATTCCGTTTTCTTCATCGCCTCGAATTGCTATTTCTCCAACATAATAGAATCAGAAGCCTGGATGGGACTCTGAGTAAAGCACGACGACTGAAATTTTTGGAGTTATCACATAACGATTTGCAAGAGGTGAGTCGCAGCAATACAACATATTTTTATCTGTAATAATCTAATTTAAAATTTCTAACGTAAACGATGACGAACCAGTGCAATTTTAAATAATATTTCATGTTTTAATTTCAACAGTTTTAAATCGAATGAGACTTTCGAAATTCAACATTCTTAATAATTAAAGGGTGTCGATCCAAAATAGCCTAACTCACGATGTTGAAATTATTCAGGAACGATGAAAAACACTCTCAAAAATTATATTTCGAATTAAAAAAAGTCTATCTCGACATATGGACTGAACCATAAAAAGACCGACCCGAAAGAATGACTAAAGTGGTAAAGTTTCGAAAAAGTCTTACATCCGATTTTTTTAATACCTCGCATATCGATGTATTTTAACACGTTGATTATGAAAATGACTACGAAAAAAACGCAAATACTATTTTCAAAGTGAAAACATGATGAAAAAAAACTGTACAAATTGAATATGTTTTTCGTTTATTTCAGCCAATACTAAACATTTACAAAAAAGCTTCAAACTAATGTCATAGCTCTTCTAAAGATACATATTTTATGTTCCAAACATTTTTACTCTACGAGTGATATTGAAATATTTTCCCACTTTTTAATTTTCTCTTCCGACATGTTTTTCTCTTCCGGAGAGTGGAAAATAACCTAACTTCATTTCATCAACAGGAATCGCAAGATTATATGCAGGAGGTAAAAAAGGGATTATTACATTCCTCCCCGGGTTAAACCCAAATCATTTTCCAATAGAAAACGTACCGAAGCACCGAAGTAACCGAAAAAACGTACTGTCGTTTATGAAATAAAGTTAGGTATTTAATAGGCGCTTCCTTTAATTTTCTAATCCGGCATACTTTGCGGGAGATGAATTCAAAATTGTTTTAATCAACCTTGATTTCTTTGGAATTTACCATAAATTCTTTGGAAATCTAAAAAATTCAAGCGCGGGTTCAATCACACTCGGCGCCCTTCCCAAGTTTCCATGAGGGGCGGGGGCTGATACAGATTGCCGAAGCGTGCAAGTCTCTAAAACTTTTAAAACAGGTTCATTTCACTTGACGCGGATTTGCAGAAAAGTATAAATAATTTACGGTACTGGATGTAGATATAGTTAATTAAAAGGCCTTGGCTACGTGTGCCGAAATTTCGGTACAAGTAATCGGATTTTTTCGGTACGAATAGGGTGAGCTGGAAAAGGGGCTATTTGTACCGAAATTTTTGTAGAAATAGCCGGATTTTTGTGTACTCTCTAAATATGAATTAGTGAAAATTTCACTAGTTGAATTAGTAAATGTATGGTTCACTAACCAAATAGTAATATTTTGATGTTTTACATTTGAAATAGTAAATATTTTACTAATAAATTAGTAAAAATTTTACTAATCTCAATTAGTAAACATGGTTCACTATTATTTAGTAGCTTCGCTTCACTAATTCATTAGTAACTTAGCGCGATCACTAACGAATTAGTGAACTGCAACGATTTTGACCAATCTGAAGTCATATCCTCATATGACATTGCGTAATTGTAAAATTGACATTGACATTGTAAAATATAACAATTTATCTAATTATTTAAGAAGGGTTGAAATACAGGTTGGAAAGACTATTTTTAAATTTGTAAAATTCCTGGTCAAAAATAAATGCACTGTTATTTCCAGTTTTTCCCGGTCTCATGAGATTCCCGGTCCAGCGGCCACCCTGAAATTATTATATTATTGTTCTATTTAACTATTGCCAGTAGACAAAAAGGAACTCAAGATCAATTTATTCATTTATTATCGCCAACGGCCATACCACACTGACAAAACCAGTTCTCGTTAGATCACTGAAGTTAAGCAGTGATGGGCGCGGTTAGTACTTGGATGGATGACCATTCGGGAAGACTACTGCGTGTTGTTTTATAATCTCCTTTCAATTTATATTTATTTTGAAAAAATTAATTTTTTCACTGAACAATTAGTGAATTTTTACTGTATAATTAGTGACTTTTCACTCTTCAATTAGTACACACTGCAATGACAGGGATTACTAATTGCTAAGTGGAATTTCACTAATTTCACAAGTGGACAATTTCCACTAATCAAATTAGTAGTTTTCTACTAATCGTGAGTGGCTGACTTCTCTCTAATTGAATTAGTGAAATTTCACTAGCAATTAGTGAAATTTCACTAATTCAGATTTAGAGAGCGGGTTAAATGAAAGTTGGTATTCTTTAGAGCTTGAGCTCCAATAGATACCTCTAGTGACCCAAAAGGGTTCCTTTGGAAACCTTGAACAGAACAACATCAAGGCGCATTCACAAACAACCCGCGTGCAAGGTGGGCTTGGTTAGTTAGGAATCGATTTAAAATTTACAGTTATCAACCGATGTCTCAAGACGAAAAGTTTCTTGCAATATGAGAATATGCCTTTATGCTTACAATCAGGGTGTCTAGCGGACCGGGAAACCGGGAAAAACCCTGGAATTTTATTGGACCGTGAAAAAACCGGGAAAACCCCGGGAATTTCGCTTATGACCGGAAATTTTTTGTATTTGATCGAAAAATCGACTTTTTTCTACTTTATTTTCTTTTTATTCCATTTCCACTTTATCTACAGTCGCAAGGTTCCTTCTTATGCTCATCCTAAGTACCTATTTATGTAATTTTTGACATTCTCATCCTAATGAGAAGGTAAAATTTGTCTTAATCGGGTTTCATCAAATCTCCACGTTTTAAGACCCACTAAGTCAGAAAAAAACGATTTTTACGAAGGTAAAATCTGTCTGTAAATCTGTCTGTAGTCTGTATGCAGTCTGTATACACTTTTTTAAGACCTAAAAGAAAAAGACAAGTTCGTCAGTCAGCTATTTTGGATCAAAATTCAAAAAGTTATAGCATTTTCAAACTTTTTGAGACCATTTTTTTAAGAATTGAAAATTCTACGTACCTAAAAGATTATCATAACAACTTTTTGAGTTTTCTTCAAAAAATCGAACATTCAAATTGTGTGCTCGAGCAGCGAGCAGATTTTTTCTATGTACACATGGACTTCAAAAAATCACAAAAAGACATCTAAAACTTGGTCGGGGAAAAAATATTTGACCGGGAAAAACCGGGAAAACCCCGGGAATTTCAAATTGCCTGATCACTACACACCCTGACAATATTGCTATATAACCTATAAATAATATTTATCAAGTCTTTATATCTATTCTAATTGTAATAATATTTTGTACATTAATTCTCTTCATTAAGTTATATCCATCAGAAGTCGATTACATGTTTGCTTTAATGTAAAAGTTGTGTTATTAATGAGATAACATGTCGAAGTGGGCAAAGCGAAATATAGGTTCTTTGGAAGTAGGATCTATTACAATCGGGTTCCTTTAGATCTCCAACTGAGGTGTCCTTTAGAACTAATTCATCGTTTTGGGTTCCTTTTCGGTAAGTGGGGTTGCAGCTCCTTTGGAACCTCCAGTTTTTTCTGCGTAAATGTATGTTTATTTTCTGAGTTACCTTACAACAAAAATCTGTAATTCTTTCCTTACACTTTCTTCCCTATCTCACGTTGTTATGCTTAAAAATAGGAATTTTTCTCATCGAATTCTTGATGGATAAAACAAAAACTCCTATTACAAGTTTTCAAGTCTTCTTTTAGACTATTTACGTATCTCGGGCCTTTTGACGTAATAATTTTGAATATTAATTTCGACAATAAAATTGAAAACGACGAGGTTTGTCGAAAAATGGTTCAAAAAAATTTTCGTAAGAATTTTGAAAAGCAGAAATTCTTCTACAAACTCTTCCCCATATTTCGCGTCGTTTGGCTCAAGATTTGCATTTTCAATTTTTTTCATAGCATTTTCGATAAATAAGACCAAAAGGATAAGTCCTCTCAAACATTTGTTAAGGAACATTTTTTAGGACCTCTCAAAAGTTGAAATTCCTCCTTGGAACTTTTTCTCGTATCTCATGTCGTTTGGCTCATAATTTGAATTTTCAATTCATTCATAGTATTTTCAAAAAATGAAACCGAAATGACAAATCTTATCGGTAAATGGTTTTAAGAAATTTTTTAGGACTTTTCAAAAGCTTTAATTCCTCCTTGAGACTTTTTCCCGTATTTCGCTTCGTTTGGCTCAAAATTTGAATTTGGGATTTTTGCATAGTCATTTCGATAAATAAAACAAAAATCTTTTCAAAATCTACCATTCTTCTTTTGAACTTTTTTACGTATCTGTCCAAGAATGTTTAAAATAAAATTCTAGATATTGTAAAGGCTTTAATTCTGGGCACGTGATGTTTAGCGCGTCCGTTTGGACGATGCCGTTTACGCGCGGGACGTTTATAGTCCAGTCAACGGGGAACAAATTTAACTCGACTAACCGAATTCGGAAAAGTAGAATTTTTTTTCACAGATACGTTGGGGATGACTTTATGAAGATACTGTAAAAAGTCCCCAAACATACGTGTACGGCTACGGTCGAAAATGGTTATATTAAAAAATATTCACAATTTTATAGTGCACAAAAAAAGTTCTGACACTTGCAGACGTATTGTCAACGGTTAAGCTGTAAAATTGGATTAACTGCACAATTGTGTGATTTCTGAACAAATACAGTTAAACTAAAAATATCCTGGAAAGAACTTCGGAAATAGATCAGGCGATTTGCACTGGAGCAAATGCATGTTCCTGTTTAAAAAAAACCGACCAACTGATTTGCATTAAAAATTATCAGTATAAAATGAGCTAAACTTCAGAGCAAAATTTGACATGCTTAAGGGAATGATTTTGAGATGAAACTTCTTGTAATTGTTCCTCCATATTCATACAATATATTTCCCAATTTTCAGGTCACAATAATAATATTCAAGTCCTCTTTTAATACTTTAAACAAGTAAATTTCAAAATTGAAGCTATGAGGTAGGCAGCAGCGGTGATTATGAGTCCTAATGGCAGCAATGAGAGTGGGGGCGAGAACGGCTACCTCGGTCTATTATATTGAACCCTTCGAAATTTTTTTTGCTTACTTTTCCCAACAATATAAAAGACCGAGGTAGCCGTTCTTGACCCCGCTCCCATTGTTGCTATTAGGACTCATAATCACCGCTGCTACCTACCTCATAGCTTCAATTTTGAAATTTACTTGTTTAAAGTATTAAAAGAGGATTTGAATATTATTATTATGACCTGAAAATTGGGAAATATGTTGTATAAATATGGAGGAACAGTTACAAGAAGTTTCATCTCAAAATCATTCCCTTAAGTATGTCAAATTGTGCTCTGAAGTTGAGCTCATTTTATACTGATAATTTTTAATGCAAATGAGTTGGTCGGTTTTTTTTTAAATAAGAACATGCATTTGCTCCAGTGCAAATCGCCTGATCTATGTCCGAAGTTCTTTCAAGGATATTTTTAGTTTAACTGTATTTGTTCAGAAATCACACAATTGTGCAGTTAATCAAATTTTACAGCTTAAACATTGACAATACGTCTACAAGTGTAAGAACCTTTTTTGTGCACTATAAAATTGTTAATATTTTTTGACATAACCATTTTCGACCTAAAATCAACCGTTATCGAGTTATTTTGAAAAACATGTTATTGTTTAACACTTTCCATCATGGCGGCCGTAGCCGTACACGTATGTTTGGGGACTTTTTACAGTATCTTCATAAAGTCATCCCCAACGTATCTGTGAAAAAAAAATTCTACTTTTCCGAATTAGGTTATCAAATCCTTCATTGACTGGACTATTAGGCGTCGAGACTTTTAGGCGCTGCCAAGGGCGCTGGACTTTTAGACACGGGACGTTTAGCCGCCAGGTCGGCGAAACGGTAGATTTCT
Organism: Andricus quercusramuli; assembly: GCA_932178445.1. NCBI lineage: Eukaryota > Metazoa > Arthropoda > Insecta > Hymenoptera > Cynipidae > Andricus > Andricus quercusramuli. Next base: position 10,617 of record CAKNXH010026124.1, on the reverse strand, counting down.
ACATATATTTTTAGTTCAAAAATGACATTAGTTTCAAAGATGAGGTATGAGTCCAGTAGCCTGCAACACTTTTGTATGCACTAAATTTATATATACATGCAATAAAGAGTGAGTATTTGACAGGTCTAGCTCATAATATTGATTTCACCTATTTTTTTCTAAAGTGAAGCACAAGTTGCGTTTTTATTAGTGGCCATGGAAAGTTACTGGTTCTCAAATGATGTAAATAAAACCAATACTATCTTATTTCGTTGTAAAATGTAAATAAATGAATTTACAATTTAAAATACATCACTATACCATTTATTCCTTCTTATTATTAATTAAGAAACCTAGAGTGGGTCACAACAGATTTCTAAATTTTCTATACAATTTATAGTAAATTATTAAGAATAGTAATTTACGCTGTGGGAAGACCTTACTATTCATTTAACTATTTATGTTCAAAAACTTCTGTTTTCTTATTGCGCAGACTAATTTATTGTGGTTAAGGTTTTCTGAGCAAATTTGTCTGCATATTACAATACATTCAAATGAACTACTCTTAAAAGTAATCTACTTTTTCATAGTTTACCCTACATTCGTAATCGATACGCAAAGAAAATTAAACGGCTGCACACGTAAACTACCTGGTGGTTAAATGTCCTGGCACCTGAACGTCCCGCGCCTAAACGTCCGCGCTTAAATGTCCAGCGTCCAAACGGTCCCGCCTAAATGGTCCCGTCTAAAACTCGAAACGGCAGCGTCTAAACGTCCTGCTCGCTTCAATTCTTCTCTTAAGCTTTTTTCACGTACCTGTCGTCGTTTGGCGTAAAATTGGATTATTCGAATATAGTCAATATAGCATAAGATTTTCGATGAATAAAACCATGACCGTTGGTCAAGGAATGCTGGCTAACGTATGACAATGTACAAAATGTTGACAAAATTATTATTTTCGTAGAGATCGTTGATGTACGTTATACGTTGTTGGCTTTAGGGTCAGGTGAATTGAAAACAATTAAATTACTTTAAAAGTTTCGGCACACAAAGCTATTATTAACGTTATGAATATTTAAATTTTATAAAGAATGACTCAAACTATCAAGAACAGTTGTGGGTCTTTAAAGTGTGGTATTATTTAAACTAGTCATTTTTCCGGCATGTAATCTGATGGAACTTTTAGTTTTATTTCAAAGTCCGGCGGAAAATTCTAAAAAAACTACAAAATTAACAAAATGGTGGCGAATTTTCTGAAAACGTTGAAAGAAAATTAATGCAAAAACCGTGGCAGTTTTCTATTCGAAATTTGTATTTAAGGGTTCTAAAAATAAGTCTCTTTAACACTTTCCTCTTATGCGTTATGTTCAAAATTTTGTACTAAAATATAAATAAAACCGGTTAAAGTAGTACTATTCAAAATAAAATTACATGCTTTCATAAAAAAAAACTTTTACTTCAATTTTTGTTTCTGAAGGTATATTTTCGGTCGCAATAACAAAATTTTAACTTATACTGAATTTGTCCTTTTTTTTTTATTCTTTCACAAAAACATCTTATCAACCACAGAATGACATAATAGAATCATATTATTTTGAAAAAAGACACTATTTCAATTTCTATTTTTCAAATTTGAGTAATATGTTCGTTAAATAAATAAGATAGAGAAAAGCGTCAACAGACTATTTTTAGTTCTTCTTAAGAGGACTGTTAGAGTCTTTTTACGACTGTTGTATGTTGTGTCGTTTTTGTCAAAACGTAGATTTTCGTGTTTTGGAGAAAAAAGAAAAAAAAAACAAATTAGAATAAAGAACAAAGAGTTAAATACCTGCATTAGTTTAATGCAGGATTTGATAACTATATTAACTATATAGTGTGACGTGTTCAACAAATTAAAATATGTTAATACACATTGACTTCCTTGTTAATTCAACTAGCAATACTTTTTTTTGTAACCTATTTTTGATAAAAATTATTCAAGGGATTATAATTCAGAATTGAATTTTGAGAATTTGATAATAATTTGAAATTTCAAGTGCTTGAAATTGATTAATTTTATTCAGACAAAATTTTTGGTCCCAAATACAAATCATTCAAAATTGTACAATTTCGAGTCAATAGCTTTTGTAGTTTAATCATTTTTTATTGAAAACGTCAAAAATTGAATGTTAGATTTAAAATTTCAAAAATGTTTGGTTAAAATTTAAATAGCTCAAACTTGCACAATTTGAAAGTTAAAACCTTTTAATGTTTATTACCTACGATTTTAAGTCAGATTTAAAATTGGACAATTGCAAATAGTTTATTTAAAGTTTTTCAATTTCAAACTAAAAGCCTTAATAGATAAATTATTAAAAATTTTAAACGTTAAAAATTGAATAATTTTGCATTGACACTTTTCAAATTAGACGATTTCTATTTAATAGCTTTTAAAATGCAACAATCTTGAATTTAATCTTTCCAGATTCCATATAAATATGTATCAAATTCGAAGACTTCATAATTGAACGATTTTTAATTAAAATTGCTGAAGCATGTAAAATCTCAAATTAAAACCTCAATATGTAGTTCAAAAATTGTCAACGTTTTATTTCCAGTTTACAAGGTTCTATTTGAAAATGAAAATTCGTTAAGCCTTTAAGAAATGAACACCTTATATTTGAAATTCTTGAAATTGAAGCTTTTACATTTATTTTTTATTTTGCAGCTTCGAATACGTAGTACTAAAATTTATATTTGAATACCTTTGCATACAAATTTTTCTATTGTGATACTTCAGGTTTCAAATGGAACAACTTTCAATGTTTCAAATTTAAAAAAATTAAAAGTGTTGAGTTTTAAAAGCTTGATTTTTAAAATTTAAATGACCGTGGTTTTCTTGAGATTTGAGTGGCCACCTTGATAGAGGACAAAATAATATCGAACAACTTTTAAAGAAATGTAGAAAATTTTCTGTTTTAAAACAATTGTATTATATTACTTCCTCGTAGAGGGAAGGTTTGTAATGACCTAAATTTTCAAATATACTTTTATGATATATTTTGATATAATTCGACCCCAGGAGCTCGAAAATAATCTTTTTAAATGTTCGTGTATTTTTTCTTGCGTTTGGAAATTTCGAAATAAAAATTTTACCTTGTTTATATGAAAAAAACTTTTTTGATATTCAAAATACAACAATACGATATCTAGCGTCTTTGTTCGCGTCTCTGAGACTCATCGATCGATCTATTGATGAACGTTTTATGACCCACCAGTACCGATTTATAAAGTTTCAAAAAACGGTTTATTCTGTTTATATAAGAAAAACTTTTCTGATATCAAAAATACGACAATATTATATGTAGAGTATTTGTTCGCGTCCTTGAGACGCATCGGTTGACCTATTGATGAACCTTTAAGGACTCACCAGTACCGATTTATGAAGTTTCAAAAAATGGTTTATTCTGTTTATATAAGAAAAACTTTTTTGGTATTAAAAATACGACAATATTATATGTAGAGTATTTGTTCGCGCCCGTGAGACGCATCGATTGACCCATTGATGAACCTTTTATGACCCACCAGTACCGATTTATGAAGTTTAAAAAAAATGTGTGTATCCTATTTATATGAGAAAAAATTTGTCCATATTATTTTTTTTATTACTATAGTACTGTATCTGACATGTTTGTTTGTGTCTTCGAGACACGTCGAATGACACGTCGATTTATAAATTGAAAAAATATGTTTTTCTTGTTCATATAATGAAAACTTTTTTAATATTGGGAATACAACTATAATGTATGTAATATATTTGTGCACGTCTTCGAGACGCATCGGTTGCCAAAATGATGAACTTCTCATGATCTACTATAAACTACCAATATCGTTTTTAAAATTTTCAACAAAATTAGTTTCTTTGTTTACAAAAGGATTTTTTTATATTGGGAATATAACAGTACTGCATTTGATGTAATTGTTTGCGTCTTCGAGACGCGCGGATACATTGTTTCTATGGGGTGTTAATTTGAAATATAAGACTACGGTAGGTTAAAAAGTTGTTCGTAGTAACAGATCACATGAATTGACATTTTGGTGGGCTCTCTGATTTTCTGAAAATAGAATTTTCGGAAAGACAGAGAAATAAGCTTGAAAAATTTTGAAAGTGTCAATTTTTTTCTATTGTTAGGCAAAACCTCCCTCTACGAGGAAGCAAATTTATTTGATACTTATAAGGAAGCAAAATGCTCATAAAATGAACACAAATAAATACAACCATAGTGAATACATCCATAGTACTTCCCAGCGGTTTTTTATTTTATTTTTCAAGCGTAATTTATAGAAGATCTAAGTAAACTGTGAAGAGGGCGTAATAATTAGCCTACAATCAATTTGGCAATTAAAAGATTAAAAGTTCGTAATTCTTGGTGGCGCTTTTGAAACCAGTAGACCGGAAACTCACTCGCTGGGGTTGAGGTTTCATTTCGAAGCTTTAAATTTAAAGGGTAGCTAGTAGTCCTAAAAGATTGCCAACTGAGAAATTATCGCACGAACAAGCCACATTTTACATAAAAGAAGTGCCAACCGGTTAACAATAAAGGGGAACTTTAAAAAGGAGCTTTTATACATTTTGATTTAAATGTCGCATATCAGGGAAAATGAGGAAGTCAGGGAAAAGTCTGGGATTTTAAACAAAAATGGCAAAAGTAAGGGAATTTCTGTAAGAAGCACAATGAGGGCTGCTTCACAGCCACTCTTTAGTCTTTTTTTTATTTAAATCACATTTTAGTCACTTTTTAAAGATAAAATCACTATAGTCAATTTTCTTTTAAAAAATTTACCCATGGGTGAACCGGTAATTTGTGATAGATTTCAATAATTTGAAGAGATTTCAAAGATTTTACTGTATTTTTACAAATTCCAAGGAATTGTCAAGAGCTTTAAAAAGTTTCAGAGAATTTCAAAAAATTTAAATGATTTTAAGGGATTTAAAAAAATCTTGATGCAGTTGTGAATAAATGCTTTGATTTTATGGGATTTTAAAATCTTTCAAATTATTTAAACACATTTTCCACGATTTCAGGAAATTTCATCAAATTTTATAGAATTTCAGGTGATTTTGTAATATTTCAATGAATTTCAAAGAAATTATTCGCAAGAAGTGAGGCGTTTCATAGGGTTTCAAAGATTTGAAGAGATGTACAATTATTTCTTGCAATTCGTTTAAATTCATTTAAATTAATTTGAAATTCATTCTGAATTCTGATTAATTTTTCCTGATTCCTTTTGAATTCCTTCGCATTTTTTAAACTTGTTTCCGACTTACTTAATTCAATGCAATTTTTCATATTTTTCAATTGCTTTCAATTCACTTGATTTTTTTTTAATTTACCTCGAATTTTCATGAATTTCGAGTTCTTTCGAATTCTATTAAGTTCTTTCAGTCTTTTAGTCATTTTTTGGGCTAGAAATTAGCCACTTTTGGTAACTTTTACGGTTTAAATAGGTCGCTTTTTCACTATTTTCAAGTAGATTAGACTGTGACAGCCCTGATGATAATAAATTTAAGTTGAAAATTGTTTTATTCCATTTATAAAAGATTCTATATTAAGAATGTTACAAGATTAGAATCTTCGTCTTTAAGTATTAATGGTCAGAAAAAATGAAAAATTAGTTAGGGAAAAGTCAGGAAATTTTGAGAATGAAGTTTTTTGACCACCCTGTAAGTAATACTTGTGTGAATGTTGGTAAGGTTACAAAACTATTTTGTTTCCAATTTGAGGAAGCTGGAATCATATTTCAATGACTCTAACCCCAGCTCCAAAGCACGTGGTGAAATATCCCTTCAGTCTACTCTACTGATACTCTGATGTTGATTTTCTAATGCCAACATAATAATTCAGTCTATTTTCGGGGTGCTGCTATTTTGTACAAATATCGTGTAACGTAATAGCCTCTATGACTTACAGCCACCCCATAATTGAATTCTGTGTCTTGTAAATGGATCTCATTACACCATATGGTGCAGTAGATTTCAGAGTGAAATTCTCCACACAAGCAAGGGAGGTTTCAATCACAATTGAATACTAATGAGTATTTCAGCAGTAGTAAACTAACATTAAAATTCGTAATTTTCTGATAAAACCTGTAATTTTATTCACCGGAAAAAGATTGGCCATTCGTGCCAGGTTCATAAAAAAAATTACTTTGTTCTTCTGGTTAAAAATTTGGAGTCTCTTGGAAAATGTTCTTTTCAGAATTTACGAAAAATCTGAAACAAAATTAAATTAGTTAATTTGTTTCCGGAAGATTTCATTTTTCGTAATAATAAATTATCTTCATAAGACAAAACATTAAAAGGCAAATTGCATTATCATTGTTTAATGATATTTCATCAACAAAGGAGCAGATTTAGCTTTTAAGTAGGGTTTAAAAATGGCCTTTAATCCGTCATCTGATATCTTATCGATGCACACGATCGACTCTATATTATTTGTCTATGGCAGGTGCATATGACTTAACTTTACAGACTGAGTTCAAAGACATGAAAAAAAATTCTAAATATACGAACTTAATGCCCAAGGGAGTCAGTCTTCACATTAATCTAGTATTACGAAAGTCAATTAGTAGTCTGCAACCGGAAGTTTTTCTCTAGAAAGTGTATTTTAACTTCTTATAATCTACATAAATATAGAAGTCAACAGCATGTTCATTATGATGAAAACTATTTTTTCTATTAGAATTAGGGTTTTCCAATATTATTATGTAATTGTAAAAAGTGGTCTGGAGAAACTAAGAAAAGTATGGGATTTTAAAAAAGATTTGGAAACTTGCAGTTTGGTCAAGTTTTACAAACAATTTCCAAATTATTTTTGTTAGCAGAATTAAACAATTTAAGATTTAAACCATAAAATTAATCATTTTAATTTTACAGATATCCAAAAATTTTACACGATTAAAATATCATATGGTATTTTTTATAGATTTTAATAATTTGAAATGACTCCTAAGGATTTGAAAGATTTTAGGGTATCCTTTAAAATTCTAAGTAATTTTCAAATTCTTTAAAAAATTTGATGGGGGCCGTTCAAAAACTACGCCACAGCTGCGAGGGAGGTTGGCGGTAACTAATTTTTGGGACGATTTGTGACTAATAATTTTCCGAAATGCTTGAAATAATAAAAACTAATGATTTGATTTTACAAATAAAGCATCTGAATACACACTTCACACTATTTCCCCTATTCTGCACTTTTCAAAATTCAAGTATGTCATTGAAAATTCATCCTTTTTCGTTGAAAATACAACTATGTGATTGAAACTGGAACTACTATCTTAAAATTTCAATTGATTGGTTTGAGAATCAACTACTTTGGTGAAAATACGTTTTTTTGTGGTTGAAAATTAGTTTTTTAAACTGAAAATTTAAATGTTCAAATTTTTGTTGAAAATTGATAGTTTTTATTAATTGAAAATCAACTAGTTAATTTTTCGTTGAGAATTCATCTTTTTTTGGTTGAAAATTGAACTACTTTGTCAAACATTCATTCTATTGGTTGTAGATTTTACTATTTAAAAAAAATTTATTTCTCTGGATGAATTCAACTATTTTTTAGAAAGTTCGTCTTTTTGGATTGAAATTTCTTTTTTGTTTGTTGAAAATTCACCATTTTTGTTTATAAAATTGACTATTTTATTGAAAAATCTTTTTTTTTGCTTGAACATTGAACACCTTGGTTGACATTTTTGCTTTCCTTATCTGACAATTGTCTTTGGTATAAGAATCATATATTTTGTTGAAAAAACTTCTTTTTGGCTTGAAAATTAAACATTTTTGAGGACTATTTTTTCCCTTAGCTGACCATTTTTTTGTTGAAAAATCCACTATTTCGTTGAAAATTCGTATTTTTGGATGAATTCAACTAGTTTTAATTAAAATCGTTTTTAGATGAAATATCTATTATTAAATTATTTGTTAAGAATTAATCCTTTTTGATTGAAAATTCAACTGCTTGGTGAAAGTTAAACGTTTTTGTTAAAAATTCAACTATTTTGTTAAATGGTTATCTTTTTTGTTGGAAAATTTAACTTTTTGATTAACATTCGTCTTTTTAGGTAGAAAATTCGTTCTTTTTGATTGAAAATTCAACTGTCTTCTAAAAAGTTCGTCTTCTTGGCGTAAAAGATTAATCTTTTTTGTTTACGAATTTTACCAACTGGTGGAAAATTCATCTTTGTAGGTTGAAAATTCAACGATTTTATTAAAAATTCACCTTTTTCTCTAAATTTCATCAAAAGAATGTATTCCTCTATTTTCGTGACGTAGTTTTTGAATGACCAAATGGATTTTAAAACATTGTAAAGGAATCGAAATATTTTTTAGAGTGTTACATTTCTCTGAAATTCCTCTAAGTTCAGTCCAATTATTCTGAAATCTATAGATATTTTTTTAGATTAGTCACTATTTTCGGTTTCAAATAGGTCACTTTTTTCAAGTAAATTAGGCTGTGACAGCCCTGAGAATAATAAATTAAAAATTGATAAATTTAGGTTCAAAATTGTTGTTTCTTTTATGAATATTCTGTACTGAAAATGTTACAAAATTTTCAATTTTGGTCTTCGAATATTGATAGTCAGAGAAAATAAAAAATTAATCAGGTAAAAGTCACGGAATTGGAAAATGAATTTTTGCGGCCAACTTGAATCAAGCTTTAGAAAATTGAGCAATTTAATATTGAAAAGCCTTGTAACTGATGAAGTGTATTAATTTAAATAAGTGTATAAATTTGAACAATTTGAAACAAGTACAAAATTAGAAAATCCAAGTTGAAAGCCTTAATTGAATAACTGCAGATTAACTTATTCAAAAATGACAATGTTCACTTGAAAGTTTCAAAATTGAATGACATGAAAAATGGTTTATTTTTATATTGATTCGTTCATAATTGTAAAATTCGATAATTTCAAATTGAAAATGTTGAACATGGCACAATATTTTGAAATACCTAATTTTCAAATTGAATAGTTCATAATTCAACAAATGTATTTGAAAATATATAATCGGATGCAGTTTTTCACTATTTGAAATGTATTTGTAACATAATCATTATTTTCAGAATTTCTAATTACCTAATCACTTATCACACCTAGCAAAACGATTTCCGCCTGATTCATTAGTTTTTCTAGGAAAATATAATTCTCAGAAACTAGAAAGGAAATACAAGGAAAATCGCTTCCGAATTCCGTTAGCAAACAAGTTTAACTTGCTTTGGTTGCACTCGGCCACAATGTTATCATAGCGTGACACGCCTAATTTGAAAAGCAAACATTTAACTGCGTCCTTCCGCAGTTATGCCTTTCGCATGGCATTAAATTACAACTGGAATCTCCTTCATTACGATTGATAAGCCCCACCGACCGCAGAAACGCAACATTTCATGACTTTCCGAGAAACTATTTTGCCCGTTACACACATTCGAATTTGCTGAATAACCCGCCAAGTTTGAATTTGAACCGCTTGGCGCGCTGGTAGTTTTCCTATGCAAGAGATTCGAATTGGCGTAGTCGAATGCCGGTCGCGGAGGCGCGCGGACGTCCCCTGGTGCGTGTGTGTTTTTTAAAATAAAATAAAAAACAAAAACAACACCAGGCGCCACTTTTGGAAAATATCTTCAAATTAACAACTGTCATTAATAAAACAAAAAAATCAGAAACGTCAGTAGTTTTCGCGAACGACACTTTCTGCTTTTGCACTAATTGCATCCTGCATATCGCGATATGAACTAATTAATATTTAGTTTTATTAAACCGTGACTCAACGCACAGTGTCAAGAGTGACAAATTCTCTCGCCGGATCCGAGAGAAGTGTCGTATCTAGTGTGATAAGAAATCACGTGTTTAGGAAAGATGACTATTTGAAATGGAAATCAAGATTTAATATTTGTATAAGAATTAGAAACAGTTTTTCTTTCTACTCTCTTTTTTATACCCAATCATTTTTATTCTAAGCTCTTCTTAATTCGAGAGAGTCAATGACTTAGTAAAGGAAGTTGAATTTTTTTGGTTCCCGAGGAATGCAGGTGTTTCTGGGATGAAAGCGAGTATTGTGCTTAGAGTGAGAACTGTGTTCTTAGTGGAAAGGTGTGTCTAGGTTCGGTGGTTTATCAGTGGTAAAAATTGAAAGAAGGAAGGATTTGGATAAAAGTTAAGGGTTGGAGTTCAGAGTGGCTCCGGGGATGATATTCACCGGGAGGTCAGTGGACGCCCTTGACGATGTTCAGGCTGCCCAGGATGATCGTCGGGAAGTCAGTGCCATTGCTATCGCATCTGGATGGTTTTCCAGTTTACGGAGAACGGGGAAAAAATATAAAAAAGGATATCAGAAGCAGGCGAAGAGTGCTTGGGATCTCAGCACCCTGAGCACAGTTAGAAACACGGTAAATTTGCTACCTTGAAAAAAAAAAAAAAAAAAACGGTTTAAGGGGAGGGTATGCCAAATTTTTTAATTGCTATATATTAACTTTACGTACTTCAGTGTTATGAAATTCCCCGTCTGGGGCTAATCTTAGGGGCTGTGCATGATTTACCTAACGTTTTTTTTCTGAAATGTTGAACCATGTACCTCCCTTCTCAGGGTCCGTAAATCCCCCCCCCCCC
>CAKNXH010026113.1:0-16562 GCA_932178445.1 Andricus quercusramuli | reverse complement strand
TATTCGTCGCCGGAGTTTACAATAGTTTCTAACATTGAGCGATCTGTGTTTGTCCATCGTTTGTACGTGACATTATCAATGCAATTTTTGCAATAATTTAAAAAGCAATCAGGTTTTGGGTTCTCGCATACCATGGTGCCTAAAATGTCTTTATACGATCCGAGAAAATCATTTCCAGGTTGTGCATCTGCAAGCTCTTTCAGTCGTGCTCCAGCTATCATCAGTTTCATATTTTGATGAATTTTACACACACAAACTGAATGTGTTCCATTACCGCCCGCCAGAATGCATTCCTTTGGTCTTAATCCCGCGAATTTGGATAACCCAACCTTACAGTCAGGATATCTCTCTTTATAAGGTACGTATAACTCCTTCAAATTTCCCAAGAGTAGTCGTTTCTGTTCATGTACTCGAACTCCATTCTTCTTTACTGACACGTAATCATTTTTTCTAGGCATTTGCCGACTAAAATCGCTGTGGCGATAAAAATTATGAACAAGCGTTTCTGCCTCTTCAGATAGTTTTTTTCCAAGTTTAGGATTAGGAGATGAACCAATTCCATGTTCGGCGTGAATGACTTTTGCCAAACGAGCCATATTATAGGGAACACTAAACGTGTGTTGTATACGCCGAATTTCCCAACTTCTTGGCAACATCGTTAAGAACTGAACTTTTTCTGATTTTTTTGTTGTTTCAGAGATTTTTTCTTTCAACTCCTCAACGAGTTAATTTATTTCATTCTCATTTTTGTTTACAACTTCAAATATTTTCTGCAGCTCAAAGTCTATAGCTTCCCTTATTTCTTGTACCTTTCGTTTTTGGGCTTTTATTGATCTTCGATCCTTCTGATTTTCAATTGGAGGAATTTGCAAAATTTCAAGTATTTTGTTGAGCTTTATTATTAATTTTTCATCCTCGGAATTCAGATACAAGTCTTCCACTTCTCCAGAAACCATAAGCTGCCCCTCTTTGGCTTCGTTAATATCTATTCTTTTACAAAGTTCTTTTGTAATTTTGCGAAGTACTGACATTCAAATTTTTGCAGTGTCTTTTTTTACTAAAAGGATTACAACACCGAGAAAACGGAGCCATTTTACCTACTTTTTATAGTATTTTACAGCTAAGTATTTTTACAGACTTCGATTGAAAGTTTAAAATATAATAACGTATGTTCGATTAAGCCACTTATAAAGTTCATTCGAGAATGCTGTTACTAACTAATAAACTTGTCACTTATGAAAAACACACTGTCAGTGAGAAATTTAAAGGTATATCCAATAACGCGATCACGTGAGGAAATCAATTTTTTTTACAGACACTTATTAAAAGCTTAGAGAAACTATTTGTGTACACTACATGTAACTCTATTAATGCTGACTAAGGAATATCGTACTCAACTCTGTCAACAACAATAGTGTCCAAAAAGCATAGTAGAATTGTACATCAGTGTCTGCTTGTACCAAAAATTTGTTTATCAACACCGCTGGATTGAGTACACTAGTCCGAAACTGCAGCGTTGCAGCGGTGCATTGTTTAATAACAATGTCTGCACTACCCGCTTAGCTGCTGCGCGGCACAAGCATTCGACTGGAATGCCGCTCTTTAAATGTTCATAACTCGCGAACCAGATGAGTGTCCATAAAGTTTTTTTTTTTTAAATGAAAGATAAAAGAAAAAGGAATATTATTCTAAGAAAAAATAAAAAATTAAAAATAGCGAAATTCGTCAAAAATTGAGTCAAAAAATTTTTTTGAGTTTTTTTTGGTGAAAATTTTGAAATTTTTTTTTTATCCATATTTTATATAAAACAGCATCTTGTTTTACAAAATGCCTATAAGTTTCATTGAAATCCGAAAAAAATTGTCGGAAATATTACAATTTAAAAAAATGTCGACCTCAAATTTCAAAATGGCGTCACGCCCAGAATTTTCAAAATTTTTGAAAATCCTTCGGACTAAAAACATTACCCATAAAGTATCACAACAACACTGGGTTTCATTAAAATCGATTAGATGGCTGCCAAGATTGATTTTTTTGACGTGGAAGGCGTCATAACTTTAACGATTTTAATGATATTAGTATGTATTTTGTTTTAAAGTATCCACAGAGTGGGACGATGGTCGTAGGGGCTAAGGCGTAGGCTTTGAAACCACTCCGTCGCGTCGGCTTGCGGGTTTGATTCCCGCATCGCACTTTGGATGAGCCTCGGCGGCCCATGCGGTGAACACTAGCCTAATAAGGGAGTGGTTCATCTCCGGAGAGTCGTGGGACCAGTACCTCTGGAGAAAAAGGTTCTCTAAGTACTGAAAGCTGTTGCTCTTGGTGGTTCGAAACCCACCTTATACTGCAGGTCCCACTCCCACCACCAAGTAAGCGTGTGGGGGTGTGTAATGAAATAGGGAAGAGATACAAGATAAATGTAAACCCTTTGGGGATACATGAGAAGCATGCCTAAACTAACGAAGAGTCTCCATAATAAGACGTTGTTTAAAAAAAAAATTTCAATAAATTAGAAAAACTTATCAGATCTTAAAAAAAAAAATTTCAAACTGAATTTTTGAAAACAAAATTTTTAATTCTCTTTAAATTATTTATAGATAGCTTATAATGTGCTCTAAAAGTCCTGCATATATAAAAATGGGATCTCCCCTAGTCTTCATGAAATAATTAAAAGCGTAAGCAGAGGCGATGCACATGATGTGAAAAACCATGTAAGCAATAGTCAAATATTATAGGGGAGAGTAGGATAAAACCGGGTACTTTGTCTTTGATGGCATTTTGTTCAAAAACGAAAAGCTAAAAAGCTTTTATTCGAAGTGAGAAGTTTTCTGTGACTCTTTAGCTACAAGAAAGTGAATTCAGATGTGCAAAGAAAAATTTTCTTCATATTAAAAAAAATGTTTGAAAAAAACGCGAAATTCCCGTTTTTGCCGCGTGGGAAGGGTAAAACCGGGTACCTATGCAAATAATTCAAAAACTTATTAAAATTAAGAAAAATTGAATTTTTTGTAATCAAATATAATAAACATTGGTACGCTGAGTATCTTGGGTGCACTCACGAAGGTTTTAATATGATTAAGACTATGATATTCAGCATCCTAGATGTACTGACGATGGATTTAGCAGTAATCACAAATGAATTTACCCTGTTTGACATTGCTGCATGTTATTTAGGGCACACAACGCAATTCTGAATTCACCCCTTAGTCGATACAGATTAAAGCTCATTCCAAAAAATGCAAGCTTTATCAGTGCCTGCTTCCGGTTCCTTTTCTGATGAAAAATCATCCTTCTTTCTCTTCTATGTCTTCGATGTCTTCGGCGCTTGAGGGCAGCTTTGCCTATCAGACTCACTTCTGTACATTAGTGGCATCGTCAAATTAAAAAAGTTCATTATTAGAAATTATTAGAAAACGTATGAATAAATTCTGAAATTCAGATATCATGTAACATTTTTCATGATTATTTTCTCCTGTGTGACAAAAACCAATGTTTTTTTTTGAAAGGGGGTTATTACCGCTGATGACATAATACTCATATATAATAATAATGTACGATAACACTTATATAAAATTATAAACTACTTCTACGTTTTTTGACAGTTTTTTACCACTTTATGGCACGTTGGGTAAGGCCCAGTACTACCCGGTCTTACCCCTACCATCAGTACCCGGTTTTGCCCCCACATGCAATAAATAACTAAACTTTGTGCTCACGTGGTTCTGAGCATAAACAAATGATGATAACTATTGCTATATACTCTATAATAGGTACGGAATCAAGTGTTCCACTTAGCTGTACAGTTTCTGTACGACTGCAAGAACCACGGTAACGTACTTGTCACCAAGAATTGTAACGTTCAACCACAAAAAATTTGGTATTGTCTCCTGAGACAAAAAACACATGTGGCTAGACACTTATTACGAAAATAAGGTCAGGGCATCTAAATAAACAAAATATATCAAACTAGACCCAGGGGGCAGCACGATACACGAGATATAGGGGGTACCCGGTTTCACCCGCAACCCGGTTTTACCCTACTCTCCCCTACTCGTATTCAGTGATGCCTTCCGAGACGAGAAATACCGAGCCTGGCTCGCTTTCGCCTCGTTCATTCCTCAGTTCCGTCTCGTTTTCCTGGGCCTATTCTTCGGTTTGTTTCGTCATATTGTTCCATGTCCCGTCTCATCCTTCCTCGTTCTCGCCTCGGTTTTGCCAAGGAATGGGACATATGTGGGCTAGTGGAGCGGACAGCTCGCGGGAGCATTATTTTGCCTGTCTGACGTGCTGATACTAATTAGCGTTTTTAATGAATAACTAAAGTCGAAATATGATTACGTATTATATTTTGTTGTAAATTTTGTTCTTACTGAAAATTGATTTTGCCAGTTATAACAATAAAATATATGAAAGAGAAATTTGAAAAGACTGGTATATTTTTAAGTCATTTGGAGTTCAACTTCAAATAATTAACTAATTAAATTTTTTATATTTCAAAGTAGAATTTAAAAAAATTTTGTGGTGTCTAATGTCTACGTTTGGCAAATAAAATATATTTGTCTGGACATTTAAAGAACCGAAAGTGCGTACCTAATTGAATCACTTCGACTACTACATTTTTTAATTTTATAAAATTTGAATGTATAATAAGTCATAAGTAATAAATGAGTCAATAACAAGACTCATATAAACTCATATGATCAGCACACAATCGATTTCATAATTCACCCCTACGAAATACATGTATGTATGTTTGTATATTCATATACGTGTAATTGGAAATGTTATTATTGTTTCTTTATCTGCATAATATGCCCAAATTTTTTAATTTTTTCAGAATTTTTATTCAAGTTCATATAGGAAAAATTACATCTTTTATGAAATCCTAAACATGAAAAAAATATAGCAGCTGCAAAAATTATCAATAACTTTTTTAGTGTAGAAAAACTCCAAGATTTCACAATATTTTAAGGATTTCACAAACATTTCAAATATTATAATATTTTCAAATGAATACAAAAGACTTGAAAAAGATTTCACAAGTATTTCAAAGAATTTGTTAAAATTTCAAAAGATTCCAAAAGATTTCACAGAGATTTCACATAGTCTTGTCCCGTCTCGTTTCTTGGGATTTATCGCTCGCATGCAAGAACTTCAGAGTTCAGACTCTCGGGCGCTGGGCACGCCATGCTACGACGTATGTTCTCAATTATTTACTAATACAAAACTACGAGAGATCCCCTTTCTATATTTACATGGCGTTTTGAGGACACTGTAAGCTATTTATGAAAAAAAATTGAAGATAATCAAAGATGTTTTTTTTTAATGAATTTAAACATTTGTTTTTGAAAAATCCGAAAAGTTTTCAAAATAAAAAAAAATATTTGGTCAAAATATTGAGGGCTCAGATGCAAGAAGATAGCATTCTAATATGTCACGCGTCGAGGGGGGAGGGGTGTTGTAAAATGTGACAAATCGTGACATATGGGGGGGCATGTCACACCATGCGTGATGTCACGAAAGGTTTTCTTGTTTTCATTCGCAAACTAAAAAACTATGAAGTCTATACCTCCTAGTTGATGATAGGATAAATTGAATAATTCAAAATTTGGAACTTTCACTCCAACCCGCGCATACTTATTTCGCGGAAGGAATTTTTATGACCTACCAATAGCGATAGTTTATAATATACAGTGAAAGAAATAATTTGTTTCCTTATGGTGTATTTACACGCTCTATCTGCTGGCTGTCAGCCAGCCAACATATCGAAATATCCATTCACACCTCCGGAAAATTCAGTGAAATATAGTAATATTTTAGTTATCTTCCAGTGAGTTTCATAATATAACTAAAATATTACTATATTTCACTGAATTTTCCAGAGGTGTGAATGGATATTTCGATATGTTGACTGGCTGACAGCCAGCAGACAGAAGGTGTAAATACACCTTTAAAGGAAAAATTTATTTCATCTGAAAAAAGTTTCATTTGGTTCAAAGATATATATGATTTATATGAAAGGAGATGAGACAGGAGATATCACATTTATAGGTGAGGGAGAAACAGTAATAGACTACATCCTGGCGGAATAAAGAATGAGGAATATGATAGGCAGTATAAATGTGGGGAATGAGATAGGGTCCGAGCACTTCCCAGTAATAGCTATACTGAATGGTGGCGTCCGTAAGCGCGGCAGAGGGAGAAAGGAACACGAAAATGGAAGTCTGGGGGGTAGATAAATTGAAAGAGTTTAAACAAAAAAGGAAAAGGAGACTGTTAGGTATGAAAAAGAGGAGGGAGTAGACTCGTTAATTGAAAGGTTGAAAGAGTCGATTGAGAAGGTAAGGAATGAGATAGGTACAAAAGGAAGAGAAGAGGGAAAGACAGGCTGGTGGGACAAGGAATGCAGGGACAGTAAAGAGAGGATGAAAGAGTTTGTAAGAAAATGAAGGAAAGGAGAAATAGAGAAGGCGAAGTACAACAGGAGAGAGTGGAAAGTGTGGTGTTCTGTTATTCAGGTTTTTGGTTTGAGGCAGGAGGGGAAAACGAATTTCAGGTGAGGAAATGAATCGAATGTGCGAGTAAAGTAATGGGCCAAGTATGGGGTATACGAAAGAGAAGGTTCAATGACGATTGGAGAATGAGGGTTTGTTTGTTTGATGCGTTGGTTTGGGCGGTGTTGCGTTATGGAGTGAAAGTCTGGGGATGGAAGAAACATAGGAAAGTGGAAAGCATGCATGAGAGATTTCTGAGATGGGTAATAGGGGTTAGTTGAAGTTTCCCACGATACAAGAACTAGGAAGGGAAAAAATGGTAACTAGACAAATTAAGGGAGCCTGGAGGTTTGAACAGAATCTGAAAAGGAGAGAGGGGAGCAGAATAGCACAAGAATGCTTAGACGAAGTTCGGAACAAGGAGACGAGAGACAATTTGGGAAATTCGAAATGGCAGGAAGAGAGGAAAAAGATGAGGAGGGTTTGTGATATACAAGAAGGGGTTTGGATTGGCTATTAGTAAGACAAGGAGAAGAGAGATGGAGACAAATTATGGATTCGAGGTACAATAGATTGTGTATGATGGCCAAACGGGTAATCCTATTAAAGGACATTAAATAGCAAAAAGTTTATTTCAAATCATGGAAAATCTATTTTTATGGTAAGAGGAAACGGAAGCCCTGGAAGATCGCTCTTATGAAGAATTATTAGCATGAAGATTATTGTTATCATTATAAGTAAGGCGAAACGTTAGAATATGAGCAACGGTTAAGTTAAATTAATGATGGAATGTAAATATATGTACATGGAGCCCTCAAACCCGTAAAAGGGAGAGATTAAATATACATACATACATACAACTTTAAACAATCCAAGGACGTGCTTTAAAAAAGGAATGGGATAGAATAGAGCCAAAGCTGCCAAGGGGGTATAGGTGGAGACTCCAGGAGGCGATCACAGTGCAGAAGAAAGGAAGGGCTAGTGGGGGAATTATAACGAGGGTTGGAGATGGATTAGAGGAAGAAGTTCATGGAGAGGAAGAGAGGGAGGGAATGCAAATGAGAGAAGTAAAAATAGGAGGGGTAGTGTGTAAGTTTGTACAGTATACAATAAGGATGAGATGGAAAGAATTAAAGAAAGGATGGAAGACTTGCTAGGCGAAAGAGAGGAGGGTAGGGTGGTACTGGGTGGGGATTTTAATGCGAGGATGGGGAGGGAAGGGGGCCTTTACAGGGAACGGGAGAGCTTCGAAAGGAAATCGAAGGATAAGATAATAAATAAGGAGGGGGGGATTCTAAGGGACTGGATGGAGGATAGAGCATGGGCAGTGGCGAATGGTATGGCAACTGGGGACGAAGAGGGAGAATACACATATGTAAGTAAGGTGGGGATATCGGTGATAGACTATGTGGTCATGATTATGCAAGGATGAAATCTACGCTTTGAAGGGGAGTCGGTGGAATAGATATGGGAGGATCTGAAAGAGAAGGTGAAAGGGTGTGTGCAGAAGAAGGCATTTAGATAGAAGAAGAAAGAAATGGTGAAGCCGTGGTGAGATAAGGAATGTAATAAGATGAAAAGACAGGTGAAGAGGAAGTACAAGAAGTGGAAAGAGGGTAATGCGAAAAGGGCGGAATACGTAGAAATGAGGAAGGGGTTTAGATTAATGTGTAAGAAGAAAGAACAGGAAAAGGAGAAAGATCTGGAAGAAGAGTTAGGAAATGTTAAGACAGAGGGGGACGTCTGGCAGATAATGAATAGGTTTAGAGAGCGTAAGGTGGGGGTTAGCGAGAAGATAGGGACTGAGGAGTGGAGGGAGTTTTTTGAAGAATCATTTCAGGGCTCAGATTTAAGGAAGAGGGATGGGGGGAGTAGAAGAACGGGGGAGGCAGAGATGGAGGAGTTGAATGACGAGGAGATAGAGAAGCAGATAAGGAAGTTGTGAAGGTTAAAAGCAGCAGGGTTTGATGGGGTAGAGAACGAAGCATGGCTGTTTAGTACACAAGAGGTTAGGGAGAGGCTGAAGGAGGTAGTGAAGAAAGTATGGAGGGGCGAGGGATTCCCAGAAGGGTGGAGAAGGGTTAATAGTGCCACTGTATAAGAAAGGATATAGGGATAGACAGGAAAATTATAGAGGGATTACGCTAATGAATACGGCGTATAAAGTATACGCGATGGTGGTGGCAGAGAGACTGCGGAAGGATCTCGAGGGGAAAGGAATACTGCCAAGAGACGCAGGCGGGCTTTAGGGCGGGTAGGAGTACTATCGACAATATCTACGTTCTGCAGCACGTGGTGGATAGAGAATTAGCGAAGAAGGGGTCGAGAGTGTGCGCGTTCTTTGTGAATCTCAAAGGATAGGAGGGGTTAGAATTTGGTCACTAGCGTAAGCAGATGACATAGTGTTGTTTTCAACTAGCGAGGAGGCCTTAAAGCAGATGATGAAGAGGTTGAGAAGACACCTGGATAAGAAGGGGTTGGAGCTGAATGCGGAAAAGTCGAAGGTTATGGTGTTCAGAAAAGGAGGGGGAAGGGATAAGGGAGGGGAGTGGAAGTGGAAGTGGAAGGGAAAGGATATGCAGGAGGTGAAAGAGTTTGTGTACCTGGGCTTCGTGTTTAGGAGGAATGGGGGAGTGGATGGTCACATAAAAGAGAGAGTGAGGAGGGCAAATGTGGTGATGAGGCAGGTGTGGGTGTTGGGCAAGGAGTTATTCGCAGATGATTTTGGAAGGAGAATGAAATTGTTTGACTCACTAGTGATGAGTGTGCTACTGTATGGAGTAGAGGTGTGGGGGTGGAAGGAAAGTGAAGAGGTAAATAAAACGCAGGAGAGGTATGTAAAGTGGACCCTGGGGTTAGCAAGGAACACGCCTAATTATATTGTCAGGAAGGAAAAGGGGAGAACGAGTGTAAGGATTCTAGCGGGGAACCGGGCGTGTAAATATGAGGAGAAATATTTGGAAGAGGGTGGAAGTAGTCTGGTTAGGGAGTTTTGGTGGGAGAAGAAGAAGAGGAGAGGGGGTGGGAAGATGGAGGTTGAGAGGGAAAGGTACTTCAGAACAAAGGGACTGCGGATGGATGAAGTGAGAAGGATGCACGAGGAAGGGATGTGAGAAAGGAGAAGGAAGTCAGCAGCTTATAGCGAGGATGAGGACAGAGGAAACATGTAAAATTTTTCAAGTATGATACTGTGTTGAAACTGAAATTAGAAATTACCAATTTCACTTTCTGTCGTTAGAAATTAAACAACAAGAAAACAGCATGGAATCTTCAAGTTTCCTGAAAAGCAACTTCAAGTGCATGTTGGATATACTAATAAGAGATTTGTTTGAAGTCGTATTTAAGAAGATTGCAAGATATCACATTGTTTTACAATTTCTACCGCCGATTAATAAAATCATCAATTTTAACATACAATCATAATTGCAACATTTCACAAGTCTTTTCTATTACTTTTATTCAGTTTATTGTGGTGATACCCAGCTGACACGGATTAGCTCGAATTCATTCGGATCGGAATTTTCAGGCTCATTTCGGATTGCCTCGAATTGATTCGGATAGGGATTTGTAGGCTATCTTCGGATTGACTCGAATTCATTCGGATAGGAATCTTTACACATACTTCGGATGGGTATGAATTTATTCGGATAGGAATCTTTATACATACTTCGGATTGGCACGGATTCATTCGGATAGGAATCTTCATACAGACTTCGGATTGGCGCGGATTCATTTGGATTTTATTTCTCCTTTTTTCCACGGATTCGCTCGGAATGAAACTGATTGGCTCGGATACAGACTGCAGATTGGAAAGGATTCAGACGGATAGAAAATTTTTCTATTTGAAACTTTCGTCATGGTAATAACACATCTCAATAACATTTCTCGGTGGACTCTTTCGTCGTGTTCTGCCGTTTTTGACTCGTGGTGCACGCGTAGTCGGTGAAGAAGGGATATGCGCGGGCATGAATATCATTGAAGACTTGGAACACAATAGTAGTCTTCAGTCGTAACCCAGTACTGGTAAAGAATACTTTCAACGTCTTACGTAGTTCTACTCATAGTTTTTCGTCGCAGTCCTCGTCCTCGTTATGAAATCTGCTGATGACAATTTTCTACCCCAAAAGAGGTAGCTGTCGTCACACTAGATCACAAGTCCGTCGCTCACTGAATCTCAGCACCACCTCATCCTTTTGCGAACTTTCTACCTGTGTCAAACAAAAAAACAATTGGCTCTCAAGATTCCATCACGGGATCGAGTGGTTCGAAGAAGACATTTCCATTAAGTTTCTCTACTCCAATCTCCGAGACGTTGCTAAATCTGCAGCAAAAATTAACACACGTGGGCGTGAAAAAGCGAAACTACTGCAAAAAATAATGAGTAGGCAAATTATCAACCTGGAAGAACTGACATGTCCTACACTCAAACAACTACCATACAAACATGAATATTGTTTTCATCATGGAATCAAAAAGAAGGAAGATTACGCCTGTGCTCTCAAAAACGCCATGAAAGTTAAACGATGGATCGGCAAACAATGATAAGAGCAGGTACGATTATCAAACAGAACAACAAAAGAATCACGAAACCATCTAAAAAAAATATTGCTGTTCAATAACACATCGAGGAAAAGGACTGCTATTGACGGAGAAGATAAAAAACCAACGACTCCTATACTTGCATCCAGTTCGCCATTACACGCATACGAAGACGTTTGGACGGAAAATGAACAGCCTACAAATTCTGCAAGTGCTTCATCTAACGGGCGCCCACACAATCGGTCTGTATCAGGCTCATCAAATACCGAAAACTTGGACACGTCCTGCTGCAATCGTTATAAACACAGATGACCATACAAAACCTGGCTCGCATTGGGTCGCCATCTTCGTCGGCAGCTCAGGCAGAGGAATATACTTCGACAGGTGCGCACAGTGGGGCGAAATGAAAAAACTATCTTCAAAATAACCTGTAGGTCACAATTCTTCATCGATTTTCAATTTTTTCCAAAAAATTCAGCATTAAATTCTCAAGAAATCTGTCGAGGCCTATTTTTAAATTTTTGTTTGTTTAAATTTTTATAGAGCTACAAATAGAGACAAAAATGTTGATTTTCTGAATTTTTCTTTTTAATTCTCTGTGAAAATTTTTGTCAGTGGCATCAGGCCTCAGGTTTAATGCACAGGAGTCGGTAGAAGAAAAAAATTTCTTGACATGTCCAGTTATTTGTCATAAACAAATATTTGCAACAAATAGCCAGTATGCATACTTATGCATCGAAATCGCTCGTTCAGAGCAACGAGGTGAAATGTGATCATGAAAATGCCTGTGATGAAAATTGATGTATTTTGTCTTCTTACATAATTTGTTAAATTTCTTAACAATTATTATTAAAAAAATGCATGATTTGAGCAGTTTTAGGCAGAAATGAACGGAATTTTCTTCCGATTGTCTTCTAATCCTATTGCCTGTGAAGTACATTGATTGAATTAATATAAACAAATGCATGATTTAAACAGTTTTAGGCAGAAACAAACCGAATTCTCTTCCGATTGTCTTCGAATCTCATTGCCTGTGATGCACGTTGATGTATTTTTGACATCTGATATAATTTGTTAAATTTAACAACAATTATTATAAGCATATGCATGTTTGAACAGTTTTAGACAGAAACGAACCTACTTTTCTTCTGATTATCTTCAAGTCTCATTACCTGCGATGCTCATTGATTTATTTTCGTTACCTGATATCATTCGTTAAATGATATTGTGAGTCGAAAGATATCAATGAGCATCGCAGGCAATAAGACTTAAGACAATCAGAAGAAAATTCGGTTCGTTTCTGCCTAAAACTGCTCAAAGCACGCATTCGTTTAAAATAATTGTTCTTAAATTTAACAAATTATATCAGATGACAAAAATACATCAATGTGCATCACAGGCAATGAGATTCGAAGACAATCAGAAGACAATTCGGTTTGTTTCTGCCTAAAACTGTTCAAATTATGCATTTGTTTATATTAATTGTTGATAAATTTAAGAAATTATATTAGACGATAAAAATACATCAATGTTCATCACAGGCAATGAGATTCGAAAATAATCGGAAGAAAATTCGGGTTGTTTCTGCCTAAAACTGTTCAAATCATGCATTTGTTTATAATGATTGTTGATAAATTTAACAAATTATATCGGGTACCACATTTTCATGATCACATTTCACGATGCTGCTCTGAACGAGCGATTTCGATGCATAAATATACTTCAAAAAAACGCAATCCATCATACTGGATATTTGTTTATAACAACTAACTTGACATGTCAACAAATTTTTTTTCCACCGACCCTTGTGCATCAAACCTGAGGCCTGATGCCACTGAAAAAAATTTTCACAGAGAATTAAAAAGAATAATTAAAAAAATCAACACATTTTTTTCGCCATTTGCAGCTCTATAAAAATGTAAACAAACAAAAATTCAAAAATCGACCTCGACAGGTTTCTTGAGAATTTAATGCTGAATTTTTTGAAGAAAAAAAAATGAAAATCGATGAAAATTTGTGCCCTACAGGTTATTTTGCACATCGTTTTTTCATTTCGCCCAATTGTGGAGCGCAGCGAGTTCGGCAATCACGTGTGTCGAATCAACGTCTCCCACTAGGTTTACATAATACTTTGTCCAACACTCGCGATGAAAATGCGGCTGAGGAGGTTGTCGAGAGACGACGAAGTTGTCGATTTCTCAACTGAATGACAGCACAGGGGTAGAAGTGAGTACTTTTCCCACTAACTAGTGGAAAAAGTAAACTCACTTCGACCACTGTGGCGTCATCCGTGGAGGAATTGACAAACTTTCTCGTCTCTAGACGAGCCTCCGAAGTCGCATTTCGATCGCGGGTGTTGAAAAGAAAAAATAATTTCAAGCTAAAATTTCCATTTCTCTTTGGTTGATAATGAATTTTTTAACTGAAAATTTAAATATTCCACTTATTTTACTCATTATTTTAATTTAAAATTCATCTTTTTTGGTTAAAAATTTTATTACTTGGTTGAAAATTTAATTATTTTGTCCGAAATTGCACGATTTTTAAAAGAAAAAAACTAGAAATTGAATTTTTTTGGTTGAAATATATGAACTATTATAATTTCAGTTGACGACTCATTTTTTTCGTTGAAAATTAATTTTTTCAATTTAAAATTCAACTGGTTGGGATCCCAGCAGAGCTAGAAACACTTTTTTCACAAGTTATAAAATATAAAACATTTGAATATTCGAAAAATTAATCTTACAAGTATAAGGAATTATGTCGGAATTCAACTTGTAGGGGTTGTGAAGAAAATATTCTCGTCTCTCCGTACCTTAGTGGGTAAGAGCATCAGACCGGCAATCTGAAAGACCTGGGTTCGGATCCCAGCGGAGCTAGAGACATTTTTTCACAACTTATAAAATTAATAATCAATTTTTAAAAAATAGTGATTTTAGACCATGCAGGCAAAAAACATTAGCATCAAATTATTTAATACAATTTATCTGGTCAAAACCATAACATCAAAAATATAAAACATTTTAATTTTTGCAAAATAATCTTACAAGTATAAAGAATTACGTCGGAATTCAACTTGTATGGATTGTGAAGAAAATATTCTCGTCTCTCCATAGCTTATTAGTGGGTAAGAGCATCAGACCGACAATCTGAAAGACCTGGGTTTGCATCCCAGGGGAGCTAGACACATTTTTTTCACAACTTGGAAAATTAATAATCAATATTCAAAAAACATTGATTTCAGACCATGCAGACAAAAAACATTAACATTAAATTATTTTATTATACTAATTAGTTCAATAAACTTTATGATACAAATTGGGAAAGTGTAAGAATTTTCGATTTTAGGTATTTTCGGGGATTTTTTAATTTAAGGGTGGGAAAATGAAATATGTAAAAAATATGGCCATTGCCCGGTTTTTA
This sequence comes from Andricus quercusramuli, assembly GCA_932178445.1. Lineage (NCBI taxonomy): Eukaryota > Metazoa > Arthropoda > Insecta > Hymenoptera > Cynipidae > Andricus > Andricus quercusramuli. The sequence goes on along the minus strand of CAKNXH010026113.1, from coordinate 2,106 downwards.
ATTAAACATTTTCTTTTTCAACTTTGTTCAATTTTCTGGTATGAAATTGGTTTTAGTCGATTTCAACTATACTTTTATGAGACTGGTTTTTATTTGATAGTATATATTAAAAGCTTTTCAATCTAAAATTTTAATTTTGTTACCTTATGGATTTCACCATGTGAATCAACAATCTTGGTTTCCAGCATTCTATCTCTATCTTTTAACTTTTCTTTCAAGGTTTTTATATGGTCGTCGGCAGTGGTTACTTCCTTTCTTAATTTATGGTTTTCTTCTATTTTCATCTTCAATTCTTCCTTCAAGATTATAACACTTTGATCTAAATACTGTTTGCAGTATAATAAATATTCGACTGCAAGTTGAGCAAGCCGAAACAACTTTACGAAATTGGGATCCAGAATTTTCACATCGTACTCGCGTTCCAGAGAGTAATCTATAACGTTATTTACATTTTCGTCCACTGTAAAGAAATCTCGATCTCTTATTACTCTGTCTACGTCGATAGAACCTATAAGTAATTATAAAATCATCAGTTGTAAATATTATTTAAAAAGCCTTATGATGTTTAGGAGACTTAAAATAAAAGGTCTTGAATTTGAGTAGAAGAAATGTTAGGGTTACCAAACGTCCTGATTTAACCTTGATTTCTGAATTTTTGAAATTTCGTAGCGTCCTAACTTACCTTCGAATATCTTAAAAATTTCCTGATTTTTCACGAGAAGACCAATTTTACTTTTTTCCTACTTTACCGAGCGTGTGTTATTATTAATGGCGAGTCAATGGACCAACGAGCGTGACAGACTGTCCGTAAACATTGTTCGTCATGTTCAAGCAAAATGTAAATCTGCTAAGGAAAATTGAAAGTTCAAATATTTGTAATTTGTCCTCATTTTTTAATTTAAAAAGTGCGAAATTAAAACATTTTTATTTATTGATTTTAAAAATACGGAAATTAATAAATTAGGCACTTTCACTTCATCGCCAACGAACTTCACTTCGTCAAATGTCAAATACAATTGCATGGAAAAAATTAGTTTTTACGAGGATATTAACAAAATAGGGCCAAAATCCCATGTATTTGGTCCACTGTTTTCCCCCTCAGCACTCAACGAAGTGAAGTTAGCTGGTAGTTGAGTGAATATACCTAATTTAGGTTAGATTTGGTTAGGTTAAGTTAGGCGACCTGCTTTTTAAAAAAAGTGCCCTGATTGTTATTCTCTGACGTCTGGTAACCCTAAGAAATGTAAAGCCGTTTGCTATTAGTCGAGAAGCCAACCCTATTACCGTCGGATCGACGAGGTCCATTCGATTTTTCTTTTAATTCTTATGTAAAATAATCTCCAGGTAACACGTCTCTGGCACATCTGTATTTCTCGAGATATTCGCAATTAATTATTTTCTTATAAATATAAAATTTAACATTTAAATTGTAAAATTCTCAGACAAACTGAAACTCAAGAGAAACAATAGTTTTTGTAGCATTTTTTCGCTCCGGTGAACAGTTATTGCACAGAATCAAATAACGCAAGATTGAGCGCGACTGTTGGTTCTCGCGCTTCGCGCTCGATACTGTATTTACCTCGTGCTACGCGCTCGGTTTTTGTATTCCCCCAAAATTTGTGCACATACCTTTTAAAATTAAAGGTCAAAGTATCGACAACTGTAATTTGGTAATTGTGAATTCTCTTTTGTTAAAGCTCCTTCGGCTTTAACGAATACATTCCTATCACGTACCTCGTGCTTCGCACTCGATTTTGTCCAAAATGCGAAAATGTCTACATTATATGTTTAACATTATTATACTAAATGTATATTACATTTATTTCTGTACGTCGGCCTGTGATTGCTTATTTGATATTGTAAAATAAAGTACGAATTGTATTTATTTATTTTATTTAGGAACCATAATTTATAAATTATTAAATTTCACAGATGTACAAATGTAACCTATTAGATATAATAACTTGCATCTCACAGAGGTAAACAGGGTTACCTGTGCGTGAGACTGGCATAACTATAAAAAAAAATTGATTAGCATTTCGAACTCGAAAGTTCATTGCCTCACTACCCGATTCGGGTAGTGTTTCTAGGTGGATAAATACTACC
>CAKNXH010026090.1:0-10298 GCA_932178445.1 Andricus quercusramuli | reverse complement strand
GGGGGGGGGGGGAGAAATTAGCCAAAAACTGATCACGTAATCTGTTTGGGCTAATTAAGGAAATTTCTAAAATCAAACTTGACTTACACTCTGAAATTGTATCTATATATTTTTCGTGAATCCTGTCTTTATCTAAAAATTATTTGATTTTCGTTATCACTTATGAAACAGGTAGAAACATTTAGTGGGGAGGCTGTCCAGTTGGTGAAGCTCAGAAATCCTCTTGGACCAGGAGGAGAGTACGTTGGTGCTTGGGCACGAGGAGGCCTCGAATGGGACGAAGTTCCACCCGTAGAAAGAGAGCGACTGACTGTCAGAAACATGGCTGAAGGAGAGTTCTGGTATTTAATTTGAAATCTCGACTTTTCACGCCCAACTTTCTAGTACTGAAAGAAATCTAAAATTTATCATCCAATTATTAATTGTTAAAGATTCTTAAAGTATTTGTTAACTGCTGCTAAAATCTCCCAACATAAATTAATTCCCAGATACAATAATTAATTGATAGCTTCCTACTTCTATCATTTATTGTTTTACAATCATTCGTAAAATGCATAATATTAATGCATTGTTCAAATTGAAACAAAAGACAAGAGTATACGAATGTGGTATTAATTTTATCCAACGATGAAGTGCAGGCATAATATATTTGAATAATTTATACCTTTTTCAAATTAGGATCTCGTACTCGGACTTTGTCAAGACCTTCACCCACCTGGAGGTTGTGCACCTGGATGCAGAAACTTCAAGGGACGAACCATCCTTGCACAGCAAACATACTTGGCAGATGAAACTCTACCAGGGAAGCTGGAGAAGGGGCGTCACCGCAGGAGGATGTCGAAATAATCAAGGTTCCTTATTTTCTCTTTGCTTAAAAATAACAAATTATTTCCTTGGAGAAATTATCCTGCTGCAGTGCGGCATGCTGTGAGAAGAGTTTAATGAACATTAGGCAGGGACTGTTGAACAAGTTGAAGCTAATATTAAGGCGCTTCGTCAGGCTTGATTTTAGCCCATGTATTCGTTTGTCCCTGTTTCCTCCTACACGGATGAATTTTTCGATGTAATATTTTAACCACATAATCTCAATGGCATGATACACAAAAAGAAAGTCTCCGTTTTGTGAAAAATGGTCTTGTTTTTTCTTTTTTTTAATAAATCAAAAATGTGCTTCATTCATGCGCCTGGAAACAAGCAATCCGCCACCGGAAAAGTACTCACGGTGAACCGAAAATAGGCGCTCCGAATTACAAAGGAAAATGAGGATATTATACAGTGAACTTTTTCGAGGATGCTTGAACCCAGGGGGTCGGTCGTAACTAATCCGCCCTTTCCATTTTTACAGTGTGACACGATTCGAGCCGCTTGAACGAAATTGATAATTATTAAAATCTACAGAAATTGAATTTTAATATGCTGCTTTCAGGTTCATTAAATAATGACGAGACGATTAAAAAAAGATGGAAAAAAATCGGGTAACCCGTTCAATTTCTGTTGGGAGTTTTGGTAATTTTGCATTTTATTTGAGATTACCTTCAATATTGAGAATATTGACCGATTTTCTTATTCCTTTTTCTCAATTTTTTTTCGAGTATATCATTTTCAAATTTTACCAGCTAATAAAACTGTCATCGATCCATGTTTTGCGCAATTTTAGAGATTGTAACAGTATTCATTGTTGGCGTGTGATTTACTTTGGTCTTTATCGAAATACAAGAGCAGATTCGAGGAGATCAGATAATTGCACATCGGAGTAATTCATTAATTACTCCATTGCCGATTAATCAATTCATTATTGCTTCCTTATAGATGGGGGTTTGTAATGACCTGCATTTTTGAATATACTTTTTGATATATTTTGATATAATTCGAACCCAGGAGCTCGAAAATAAAGTTTTTAAAAGTTTCCGTGTGTGTGTAACTTTTTTCTGTTCACCATATCTCGAAAAGTAAAAGAGGTCTGATAGGTACTTTGTACTTTCATAAGAACATATCTTGAATTATTTTGTTAAAAAATCATTTTTTTTAAACTCGTTTTTTTTTGTTAAAAATTAATTTTGAACACTGAAAATGTAATTTCAATTTTTTGTTGAATCTGCGTATTTTTTCATATTTAAGATAATAATAGAATACATCCAAATTTAAGTATTTTTTTCATTTTAAATTAAAACGACCCCGCACCAAATGTACAGAAAAAAGCCTTATGATAAAAATTTATAAAAAAAATTGTTTCTTGTATTTTCGAAGCTGCAAACTAAAAATTCGGAAGAAAAATGCCAGAAAGATGGACAGTTTTTAGGCAAAGACTTGTCCAAACTTTCGATTTTTACATGTATTTTAATGGAAAAATGCTTATTTTAGCAAAATGTTTTTTTTTCCTCAAAAACGCTATGATAGATTTGACTAAAAGTTCTATATTTTGATGATCAGGCGTACCGAATCAAAAGATACATACCCACGAACTAGAAAGATTAACGATTCTTTGGGTATACAGCATGTTTTTGGGGATGTTTTTGTACCCTAAACATCCAAGTAACATATGTAAATCATCATTTCTTAATAGCTAAAATCAATAAAGATTTTTATTCAACTACTACGGTATGAAATGACATTCCAATGAGTGGAGTAAGCGTACATAGCAAGAATATTTTTTGACCTAATTTTAGGGGATGTTTTACCATCCTTTAAACAATGAGTCTGAAGTTCCTAACGCATTAATCAATAACCCTTCATCAGATATAAAACTCACCCAAGCTACCCCTAAATATTTTTAAAATTCAACAAAACCAACCTAATTAAAAAAAACCGCCCAGTTTTTGCTGATAATAATTTCAATTGATGCCAAAGAAGCACACATAAAGTCTCAACTCTTCAGCACATGTAGAACTCACCCCAGTCACCCTCGAATATTTTGTAAGTTCAATAAAATCACCATAATTTCAAAGTACATGTTCTGAGGGATTGTGACATTTTTTTGCCCCTTTTACATGAACTGAAAACATTGTCAGAAAATACCTGGCGTACTTTGGGATTAGGGTGATTGTATTGAATTTTAAAAATATTTAGGGGTGAGTGGGGTGAGTTCTGTATGTGCTGAGGTTCTGAAACATTTTTTTGCCCATTTGGCATCAACTGAAAATATTGTCAGAAAATACCTACCGTAATTTGGGATTAGGGTGATTGTATTGAACTTTTAAAATATTTCGGGGTGGCTGGGGTGAGTTCTACATGTGCTGAAGGGTTGAGACTTCATGTGTACCCCCTTGGCATCAATTGAAATCATTACCAGCAAGAACTGGGCGAATTTTTGAATTAGGTTGGTTTCGTTGAATTTTAAAAATATTTAGACCCAAATGTACTGAGGTGTTGAGACTTTTTGTGTGAACCGTTCGCATCAATTGAAAAATTAATCATCAAAATCCTAGCTTATTTTGGAATTGGGCTGTTTATATTGAATTTTAGAAATATTTAGCGGTGACTGAGGTGAGTTCTAAATGTGCTGAGGGGTTGCGACATTTTTTTTCCCCTTTGGCATCAACTGAAAACATTGTCAGACAAAACCTTGCGTACTTTGGGAATAGGGTGATTTTATTGATCATTTAAAATATTTGGATGTGGATGAGGTGATTTCTACATGCGCTGAGGCGTTCAGACTTTGTGTTTGCCCCTTTGTCATCAACTGAAAACATTTTCAGAAAAATCCTGGTGTACTTATTAAGGTGATTGTATTGAATTTTTAAAATATTTAGGGGTGACTGGGGTGGGTTCTGTATGTGCTGAGGTTTTGAAACATTTTTTTGCCCCTTTGGCATCAACTGAAAACATTTTCAGAAAAATCCTGATGTACTTTGAAATTATGGTGATTTTATTGAACTTTTAAAATATTCGGGAGTGGCTGGGGTGAGTTCTACACGTGCTGAAGGTTTGTGACTTTATCTGTGCCCCTTTGGCATCAATTGAAATTATTATCAGCAAAAACTGGGCGGTTGTTTGAATTAGGATGGTTTTGTTGAATTTTAAAAATATTTAGGGGTAGCTTGGGTGAGTTTTATATCTGGTGAGGGGTTGAAAGTGCTTTAAGAAGTTTTTAGGGTTGTACGTGACTATTTTCTGTCATAAAATAGCAGCTTTCATGCATTTGAAAAAAAAAATTATTTTTCGTTAGGAACTTTAGACTCATTGTTTATGGGAAGGTAAAACATCCCCTAAAATTAGGTCAAAACATATTCTTGCTATGTAGGCTTACTCCACTTATTGAAAAGTCGTTTCATACCGTAGGAGTTGAATAAAAATCTCTATTGATTTTAGTTACTAAGAAATGATGATTTACATATGTTACTTGGATGTTTAGGGTACAAAAACACCCCCAAAAACATGCTGTTTACCCAAAGAATCGTTAATCTTTCTAGTTCGTGGGTATTCATCTTTTGATTCGGTACGCCTGATCGTCAAAATATAAAAGTTTTAGTCAAATCTATCATAGCGTTTTTGAGGAAAAAAAACATTTTGCTAAAATAAGCATTTTCCATTAAAATACATGTAAAAATCGAAACTTTGGACAAGTTTTTGTCTAAAAACTGTCCATCTTTCTGAAATTTTTTTTCGAATTTTCAGTTTGCAGGTTCGAAAATACAAAAAAAAATTTTTTTTAGAATTTTTTATCATAAGGCTTTTTTCTGTACATTTGGTGCGGGGTCCTTTAAAATTATTTTACCATTTTCCTTGAAAGTTTTTTAAAAATTAAATCATTTAATTTAAATATTTAATTCAATAATACTTTGGTAGAAAATCAATCTTCTTACTTGACATGTAATCTTCTTTGGTTAAAAATGCAACTATTAGGTTAAAAATTAATCTTTTTTATTTCATGAATCAACTTTTGTGTTTTCAATGCGTCTATTTGGCTGAATTAAACTGCTTGTTATTTAAGATTAACATATTTTTTGTTTGAAATGTGAATTATTACATGTTTTGTTGAGAAGTCATCAGCTCTTTGGGTTGAAAATGAAACCATATTTCCAATTTTCATACTTTTTCATACTTTTTATACTCTTATTTATACTTAATACTTTCAAGTTACTATAATACGTTAAAAGTTGAAAATGCATTTTTTTTTGTAGACGTCCGAGATCATGCATTTTCTACATCGGAAGAAAACGAAAGACGAACTTATTTTACTGAAGAAGTATATTTAGGGTATTCGAAAGAATAATGTGAAATGTATGTCAAATCTTTGCAAAATATTTAAAATCTTTGTGAAATAATTGAAATGTTTATGCGCTCTGCAATCTATCTCAAATTTCTGTGAAACAACTCAAGTCTTTGTGAAATATTTTGAACCTATCCGAATTCTATCCGAAATCTTGGAAAGTCTTCAGGAAATAATTTAAATCTTCGTAAAATCTTTTGAAAGCCATTGAAATCTTTGGACACTCTTTGAAATCTATCTAAAATTTTCGTAAAATACTTAAAATCTTTGTGAAAAGCTTCAAGTCCATTCAAAATCTTTGCGAAATACTTGTGGAATTTTTTGACATCTTTGGGAAATCATTGAAATTTTAGTGCACTCTTGGAAATCTATCTGAAAAGTCTGCGAAATATTTGAAATGTTTGTGAAATGATGCTTTAGAAATCTTTCCGAATTATTTGACATGTCTGAAAAATGTGTTACAATGTTTGTAAATATATTTACTTTTATTATATTTTATATATTATATTTATTTATGAAATCATTCCCAAATTCAGCGAAATATTTGAAATATTTTGAAAATATGGGGTAATATATGGAAAATTTGTGAAGTATTTGGAAAATCATTGAAGTCTTTGTACAATGTTATAAATCTATCCTACCTATGTGTGAAGTATTTGGCATTTTGCCGAAATATTTGAAATGTTTGGGAAATCATTGAATTCCAGGTGCAATGTTTGAAATCTATCATAAATCTGTTTAATCTATCCAAGTTCATTGAATCAATATTGAAGGTAATCTTGAATAAAATGCAAAATTACAAAAACTCCCAACCTGATGTAGCATATTAAAATTCAATTTCTGCATATTTTAATAATTATGAATTTCTTTCAAGCGGCTCAAATCGTGTCACACTGCCACAATGGAAAGGGCGGATTAGTTACGACCGACCGCCTGGTTTCAAGCATCCTCGAAAATGTTCATGGCATAATATCCTCATTTTTCTTTCTAATTCTAAGCGCCTGTTTTCGGTTCACCGTCGGTACTTTCCCGGTGGTGGATTGCCGCTACCAGGCGCAGAGATGAACAACCTTTTTGATTAAAAAAAAAAAAACAAGACCATTTTCAAAAAACGGAGACTTTCTTTTGATGTATTATGCCATTGAGATTATGTGGTTAAAATATTACCACTGAACAATTCATCCGTGTAGGAGGAAACAGGGACGAACGAATACATGGGCTAAAAATCAAGCCTGACGAAGCGCATTAAGTTTTTATTGCAATATTTTCCCCGCAGAAGGTACTCAGCAGTGATAATTTGTTCGTATTGAGCCCACACTTGTAGTTATTTACCACAAGAAACTATCCACCTAGAAACACTACCCGAATCGGGTAGTGTCACGCCTACCCCTAGAGGCTCGCCGAAAGGGAAATGGCTTAATGGTATAAAAATAGTTTTTTTATTTATGCTCTTTCATCAATGGTACAATTAGTGCTTATTTGTAGAAAAGAAATAACCTGTTATAATACCCTTGCACCCAGGTCAGAGTCAACAAAAATTATTTTCTGTAATCTATTTTTGGGGTATGTGAAAAAATTACGGTGTCCTATCAGGATAACAAGTGATTTTAAAAATATTTTTTAAATGCCACTTTTGGCCATCACGGAGAGATTCAAAGTTTTAAAAAAAATTTCAAATTAAAAAAAATTTAAGCTTGCAGAAATAATTGCATTTTTTTATGTGTATAATAACATGAAATCATATTTTAAAAAACTTTTGATCAAGTTAGAATTTTTTGAAATATCAACAGAAATTATTTTTATTTGGGTAGTGGAACATTTATTTCAATTTTTTTGTTCTTCAACACATCTTTTCTTGTTTCTGTTAGGGAAACATATTTTTACTTTTTCATAATAAGAAAAAAAATGTAGCTCTAAGTGTTCTAAGACCTGAGTTCAAACATTTTATCACATTGAAAAATAGTGGTGTGTTTTTTCCATTTAAATAGAACTAATTTCATGGAAAATACATGAAAACATTATCAAATAAAGATTCCATGAACCAAATCCAAAAAAACGTAACTTTGTTTCAAAAAGTTCTATCTTTTGAGCACCAATTTCACCAAAACTGACAGGGTAATGGAAGCAATTACAGAGGGGTATAAATCCCTAGTCGAAGATTTATTTTGTCTATTTTTGCACGGACGCTGAGTTTGTATGATTCAAAAGCTTAACTGAGACTCATTTAGTGATTTTTAATACAAAAATTACATATCTAAGTTTTCGATCAGAATAATTTGATTGTTTCCTTGACAAATGGTCCCCCACCGGTTATTGGTTAAGTTTCCCTTCCAAAAAAATTTGAAAAAAATCGCAGGTTATCCTGTCGTGGGATACCATAACTTTTCCACATATCTTAAAAACATATTTTAAAAAACAATTTGTTTCACTACGCCCTAAGCTGAATCTTGCTATCTAAAAAGCTATGTTTACCTAATTTTTCTCTATAAAATAGAAAGTGGCGCGCGCTAGTCCATTTTTTTTACAGTTTTCCCACTTTTTCAAGCTTAAAGTTGAAAAAGAATGGATTCGAAATCTTCCAAGCAGAAATAAAAAAATGTATTGAATTTTTAGATTTTTTAGGATTTCTAGCAGATGTCTGTCCGCCCGTCCGTTCGTCGTATTTGAGCTTATGATTTTTTTGTCTTATATTTGGGACATATATTTTGGTGTCTTATACACTACCGTCGGAAATTGTGCGCACGACTCGTGTGAGCGCTATTGGTACCCGAGAAATATTTTTTTGACTTTCTGAAAATAGTACAGCACTTGAGAAGTTCAAAAAAAAAATTAAAGATTTTCTCAAATTTTCTACCTCAAATTCAACTTTTGGCACGACCTAGGAAAATTTTTTCAAAAAACTGAAAATTATACGACATCGAGCCTAAAATCTTATCTTTAATTTAAGCCAAGAAAACTTAAAAAATCTTAATGGGTGCCCGAGATATGATTGAAAAGGTTCAATCGTATCTGAGCTCAATTTTAATCGACGATCACGGTTCTCGGCCGGTCTGCTGCTCGTCTCCTTCGTTGAGGCAGGACCGAATAGGCCGCGCATTAAGGTCTTATACTTTTGGTTCTCTTAATTAGTAATTTTTATTTCAAATTATGGTGAATGAAAAAAAAATATTTATTATTATTTGTGATTGTTAACAATTATTTGAATCCAATATTATCTCCATATATCGGGCACCCATGAAGATTTTTTTAAGTTTTCTTGGCTTAAATTAATGATAAGAATTTAGGCTCCATGTTGTATAATTTTCAGGTTTTTGAAAACATTTTCCTAGGTCGTGCCAAAAGTTGAATTTGAGGTAGAAAATTTGAGAAAATCTTGGATTTTTTTTTAACTTCTCAAGTGCTGTACTATTTTCAGAAGGTCAAAAAAATATTTGTTGGGTACCAATAGGCGTGATTTTTAATAGCGCTCACACGAGTCGTGCGCACAATTTCCGACGGTAGTGTATTTGGGACATATATTTTGGTGTCTTATATTTTACATCGTAATGTTTTGAGCCTAACTGTTTGGGACTTACAGTTTGGAACCTAGTTTTAAGGTTTAGATTTGAGAGTAAGGGAAAATATTTAAGAAATTTGGTTAATTATCGGATTTATTATCAATCTATTATGATCATTAAGTTTCAACAGTCATAATTTAAAATGAAATATAAAATTTTCAATATAATACATCTAAATAATCTACAAAGTATGATACGTAACCTGTTCACTTGAATATTCATAGTTTATGAAAGCTAAGAATAGTTAGAATGAATATATTGTTCATAAATAGGCTTATTCTAGTCGTCCCAAAAAATTGAGGGAGTTGGAAAAGGGGATGGACTGGTCGTCTCGAGAATTCGGACAAGCTTATGAAAAATATTGGACTAGTCATCCCGAATTTCGGGATGAGGAGACACTTCGTATAAGTAACATATATAAATTAAATAAATAGAGGAGAATTACATTATTTTAATATACTAAATGACTAAATGAAGTTGACATTTCAACATTTTGGTATGTTAGCAAAAATTTAAGAATCGTACATGGAAAGGTAAATCAGAAGTATTGAATAAAGTATTAATGTTAAATTAGAAAATATATTTCCGTCGTTTCTACACGACTAAGCCCGACAATGGTAAAAAAATCGCGTGCGTCCTAAACTATGACCCAAGACAGATTTATGTGTAAACATCGTCGGTAAACGTTGACTGAAATTGAAATCGTACATAAAGCAAATAATAACGCACGCAGATGTGGGAGTATAAAAATTTATTTTCTCTTATATATAATGTCGTGCAAAAGGTTCTGGACAGTTATTTTCCAATAGGATAATAATCCTAATCTAACAATGTAACAATAACCCTACTTTAATAATAATAAACTGTAGATTTTCTCTCTATTGACATATCCGGCATATTTTTCCGGATTTGAATGAACAAATAATTATTGTTTGAATAATAAAAACTTATTTACAAAATACTTGGAAACTCGTCCCTTATTAATTAAAAATAATTCTTGTAAAGAAAATCTGAAGGACACCGGTTTTAGTATGAATTTAATAGAGAACTGCTATTTTGCATTTTTTGGGGTCACTTTCTAAGCATAATAACAATTCACAAAAATTTTATAACAAGTAGCTCTTTTCCCCATTTTTTTCTAAATCAAGCTTTTCCCTTTTAAAACCCCATGTTAATTTCAGAGGCTCGGTGGTACGGGTTAACTTCGACAAAAAAAAAGAAAACAAGAAAAATGTTAAGTTGATAAACTGTAAATATAAATTAAGTATTTATTACATTCTCATTCTAATGAGAAGGTATTGGTTTTATGTAAAATTTGACTTGGTCGGTTTTCATCAAATCTCCACGTCTTGAGACCCCCTGAGCCAGAAAAAAAGGTTTTTACCAAGGTGTCTGTCAGTCTGTCTGTCTGTCTGTCTGTCTGTAGGCACGATAACTTTCGAAAAAATAATCAGATTGGGTTGTGCTTTGGCACACTTTTTTAGGGCCTAAAAAGAAAGAACAAGTTCGTTAACCAGCTATTTCGGATGAAA
>CAKNXH010026080.1:0-16348 GCA_932178445.1 Andricus quercusramuli | reverse complement strand
AATGTACTGATAATTATTTACTTGGCGGAATTTTTTGCATCAAAGATGTTTTCGGTGAGATTATTAATTTTTGAGCTTACCACAAAGACAGAAATTCTGCTAAAAAATTCACCTTCTAGTTACGAGGCCTAGTCGAAAATATCCTTAACGGGTTTTGAAGCTTTCTTCCAAATCTTTTTAGGGTCAACTTCAAAAGCTCCAATGAGATGAGCTGCGCAAAGAAGAGTTATCAGGGTGATGATTGCGATCCTCATTTTAATCGAGAACTAATTATCTCTTCTGCTTCAGTCGCGTCTTATATACAGAATCTCCCACCGATGGTTATGCATAAAAAGCTGGATATTTACGACCCAAAATGGACAATTTTTATCAGAAAAAATAAACGGGATACACGTACGTACATGTACGTGTCTGCTATTTTTTATGTACTGCAACGTATTACAGAATGAAAAAATCGGTGTCGTACACCTCAGAAAGCAATAAATTAACTGTAGAAGTAATTGTCCCCTTGCCATGATTTTTTTCCAAAAAAGCCAAAACATGTCAATTTTAATTCCTAATTTTCTTAATAACAGTATAATATACAGTGAAATTCAGCTGATTTAGAAGTTTCTGTATATAAAAAATGTCTTCCGATTGCCGGTCGGGCCCTTTTACCACTAAGCTGCTAGAGAGATCTAATTTACGAAAATGGTTTCTGAAAATGTTGAATCTCCACTAAATTATTGAGTTTGACGACTTAGTAAATGATTAATTGAACTATACACCTATGAAAAATGTATGCGCAAACTAAATATTCCCTTACATTTTCCGGTGTTATTGAAAAGTTAAATGTAAAAAAAAAATAAAAACTTCATGTGCTTGTTTTTAAAAAATTCCGAACTTCTACTGAAGTCGTCAGTTTGATAATTCAGTAAACAATAAAACTATTTACCATTAAAAAATGTACGCGAACTAAAAAGTATTTTTCAATATTTTCCATCTTCATTGAAAAGTTAACAATTCAAATGAAAGAAATTTTATAAACTTGTTTAAAAAAAAATCCCAATCTTTACTAAAATCATTTTTTTGACTCCTTTTAATGACGCATGGTTTTAACGGAAAATATTATTTTTTATTTTTCATAGCGTTATTAATATTAAACAGAAAATATATGTAAACAGTTTTGAAGAGAATAAAAAATTATTTTATCCGAAAGTGCGCAAGGAAAACAAGAGAGGAAGCAGTAGTACAGAGTGAGTCGGAATTAGAAATAGCAAGTGTGACATAAAGCACGTCGGAAAACCTAGTTGAAAGAATAAGTATCTCTGAGATTAGGAATATCACGAAGAACTTGAAGAATGCTAAGGCTGCCGGTATAGATGTCATTCAGGCTGAAATGCTTAAATACGGTGGCGAATAAATATCTTACAGGCTGTGCGAGTTAATAAATGTATGTCTCACGATGGTGGAAGTCCCATTTGACTGGAAAAAGGCGACCATCGTACCATTATACAAAGAAAATGGTGGTAAAAGCGGATCAAATATTTAGCGTACCCAGAGCGTACAAAGATCGTGCTTGAGAAAATGCATGTGTGTCAAGAAAGCTAAAGAGGTATGCCAGAAGAGAAAAGTGTGTTCGCGACCTTGGATACTAATGGGCTCCAGGGCAGAGCTTTACATGATGACTTTCTGAAGCTCTTCGCATGGGGTGCTTGATAGAGAGATTTATCGGCGAGCTGGGCCAGACCAGTGTTGCGGAACGAACGTGTTATTCAAATGAACAAAAAGGGAATTATAGATTAATTCAAAAATCTATACCCCCCTTTACCGTCTTATAGGATTCCCTTCCTTACTTTTCACATATATGAATTTTGTAATCACTGGCTAGAACCAACTAAGTCGCACTCACCCTGAAAGGAATATGGCTTAATGGTATAATAATAACGATAGCATGCTGAAAACTTGTTTGTTACTCTGATTTTTCGGGGATAGCATATTGGAAGCAATTTAGGTGAATGAAGTGAAAACAAAGAGCTTTGTCTTAAAATGGTTATTACCATTTTTGTATGGCGTTTTAAACGCTACTTTTTACCGTATTTCGCGTCATTTGGCTCGAAAATTTTATTCTCATCTCTTTTAAGTATTTTTGATCAATAATACCAAAATTACAAGTCCTATCAAAAAATGGTTAAAGGGAAAGAAAGATTGATCCCTCAACTAGTGAAAGAAGATGTGTACAGTCCCTTTTTGCCCTTTTTAATATAATCGTGCGATTGCTGTGAACAAAATAAAGTTAGGTACTATTCTCTCTGTAAGAGAAAAATATCCCAGAAGAGAACATTAATATCGCGCAGAAAATGCCGAAAGAAAATACACAAATTTTATTTGAATATCCTCACGAACATATTTTAAATGACTCACCCGCCCATACACACACATGATATCAGGAAAGCAATAAAATTATTATGTTTTGTTATTTTCTACGGAACATTAGTGTATGTAATTTATAGACCATTAACAATAGCAAAAAGTCGACAACAATATATAAATTCGAAATTACGAGATTTATGTATCATCCATTTTTAGATAAGGATATGCTGAAACATGCCGTACAATAGTGTTTCCAAAAATTATTTGAACAAATATTATTTTTGCAAAGCAAAAAATTATTAAAGACACTGAAGCAATGGACATGGTGATGGTTTCATGATTCAGTTACTTTTTCACAGTAACTCGAATCGTTTATAATACCATTCAAACATCTGAGACCATCCGATTTCTTTTTCATGATTTTAGTTGAAAGTACCCTTAATTTTAATAACATAACATTTTTTATTGTATATTTTGTTCATTCTGTAATAAAATGAAAATAAAAATCAATTGCTGAAATAATGACATTAATAACAGTCTTGAGCTAATTCTGTAAAGCAGAGACTTTTAACGTGAATTCACAAGATCCTACCACCGACTTAACTCAATTTTTTTTAATATCATTATTATACCATTAAGCCATTTCCCTTTCGAGGTAGGTGTGACTTGCTCGGTTGGAAAATAGTAGCGTGCATATGGGTATATAGAGTATAGAGATAGGTATACATTAGATTGATCTAGAATTCTCGTGTTATTTATTTAAACTACACGTTCGGTCCGCAGCACTGCTCCGACCCAGGTTGCTAATCAATCTCTCTGGCGATCACCCCAAGTGAAGAGCCTCCCAAAACTGTTATGTCTGGTTCCCCACTTGAGCTGATTAGTATCCAAGGTCGTTGTTGCTGGCGTAATTTTCTCTACTAACATCCTTTTTATAAACTATTTGTCGCCTCACTTTTCTGTCCTGGCATACTACTCTGGCTTCCTTCACGTCCATGCATTTTTTTAAGCAAGCTCTTGTGTTTCTATGGCTTCTTACATCTCTTCAGATCAGTGTCCCATCCACAGATTCTAACCATTCTTTCGGAGGTCTACCTCTGGGCATTTTGCCATTTACTTTACCTTTATACACTTGTTTGGCCTGTCGTTCATCTTTCATTCTTTCAAGATGTCCGAACCACCTTAGCTGACAATTGCTAAAAATGATGCTTCTGATTACGCGTAACAAAAATTCCATTTTATTCTGACTTTTATGTAGCTAGAGAACGATTTAGATATTTTCTTAATTAAAATTTCAAAATGGTTCCATTGTACGAAAACGATAGTCAATAATAAAATCATAAACGATTTTGGTGGATGGTTCTGCTCACCTGTTACACGTCGAATAGTTTCTGTAGCAATTACATATTAAATCAGTGTCCATGTCAAAAAAAATTTGAAGTTTACATCTGTAATCCTAATCTTCTTTGTAGATCAGTTCACTCTGCAGAAATACCATCCGCAGAATGTTCATCCTCTTCTTGTGACAAGAGTCCAAGCTTTAATTGAATCGAAAATGGTAGCCAACAACAAATCAACAAATCTTCTTATGATTCATATTCGGTAATTAAATCTAAGGTATTTGATAATTCTTCGAGCTATTCGTTGCAATTTTGCAGTGAAATTTGGTGGGAAGTAAACCACTTTCACGGCCTTCAGTGTTTGCATCATGACTTTCAGATGAGCCCGACAATTATCCACAAATAGAACTTTCCGATTGTCTCTTTAGAATTAGCGATAAATTTCAAGAAGCCAATCTTCATATATTGAACTGTTCTTCCAAGACTTTGTATTGTTCTTGTAAAGCACTGGGTAGTAACTTGACTCCCTTGAAACGTAGTTTATAAAAAATAGTTTAAAATTAAAAAATGTCTAATACAATGTTCTAAGCCTTTGTCCGGATGTGTGTATGTGGATGTGTGGATGTCACGCTTTTTTGTGAACACGATAACTAGAAAACGGTTGCAGATAATTCGATGAAATTTGGAGGGCTTATTTTCCTCACTGATACTTTGAAACTAACCAGAGGGTATGTAACAATATTCATTGCATTCTTTTAGCACTTAACAATATTTTAAAAATCGGTTTTTTATAGTAAAACTTTTTTCATTAGCATAATTCAAAGTTGATGCAAGAATATAAAAGATTCCTTGGTTTGGGACGAATCAATTGACCTATAATTTCAATACATTTTATTAAGGAGTAGGGAAGTTATGGTAATCTATATATTTTGAAAATCGGTTTTTTATAGTAAAATTTTTTTCATTAATATAATTCAAATTTGATGCAAGAACAGAAAAGATGTATTAATTCGAGACGAATCGATTGACCTATAATATCAATACATTTTATTAAAGAGTGAGGGAACTGTGATAATGCATAATATTTCAAAATACGGTTTTTTGTAGTAAAACTTTTTTCACTAGCATAATTCAAAGTTGATGCACGGGTATAAAAAATTCCTTGGTTCGAGACGAATCAATTGACCTATACTATCAATACATTTCATTGAAGAGTAGGGAAGTTATGGTAATTTATATATTTTTAAAATCGTTCTTCACAGTAAAAGTTTTCTTATTCTCTTAATGTAAAGTTGATGCGAGAATAGAAAAGTTGTGTTGATTCAAGATGAATCGATTGACCTATAATTTTATTACATTTTATTGAAGAGTAAGGAAGCTATGGTGATGCATAATATTTGAATACACGGTTTCTTATGGTGTTACTTTTTTCACTAACATAATTAAAAATTAATGCAAGAATGGAAAAGATTTCTTGATTCGGCGCAAATCGATTTGATCTATAATAATAATAATACACTTTATTGAAGATTAGGGAAGTTCTCCTCATTTATAATATCTGAATCATCAGTTTTAAACAGAAAAACTTTTTTCTTCGACATAATTCAGAGTTGACGCATGAATAGAAAAGACTTTTTGATTATAAATTCTCAAATAGAGTAATTCTGACAATTTTTGTAAAGAAATCATAAAGCTGGGAAAGGGGTTGGGTGCGACAGAACTTTTCCTTTCCCTTTTCCAGCCCGAAAAATTATCATTTCGAATACACGATCTGATTTGTCAGAATTGTCTTTGTATTTGAAACATTTTTTGTATTATTTTGTATTTTTTGTAAATTTTTATTTTTCAATTGAGCAAAATGAAGACATTGGTTTGTCTATTATTGAAAAAAATGACTAATGCTTCCTCAATGAGGAAGCAAATACATTTTCTAACTGGAAGCAAAGTGCTCGTGAAATGAGCACCATATAATTATAAATACAAACAAAGTGGAAACACTCGAAATCGAATTCATAGCTAGTTTTTAATAGTCTTATTAGCGAAGACCGTGACAGTGATACCATCTTTGCATCGTTATTTTTTGAATAATATATAAGTTCGTCAGCCAGCCATTTTTGACGAACAGTTCTGTTTCGTATGCACCAAAAAAGCTTCTTTGAACATCGAAAAATCCATTTTCCAAGAAAACTATTTGAGATACGAAAAAATTTTGAATAGCATAATAATTAATCATCTCAAAATGCTCTACAAATTTTCTGAATACTATTTTTTTATCAGACCCCTCTTTTTGTTTTAATTGATTTGTATGGAAATTCGAAATAATTCAAGATTTTGAAAAATGAATTTTAAGAGAATATTTAAAAGGAATAAAAAGGTCTCAAAAATTTCCAAAAATGATCTGGAACATTTTACGGAAATTTGGACAATTTGTATTAAAAAATTTTCTAAATAATTTAACATTTTGAAAAATGAACTTTGAGGGAATATTTGAAAAGAATAAATAGGTCTCAAAGATTTTTCAAATGATTTTTCATTAAAAAAAGATTCTAGAAGAAAATTGCAAAATGTTTCAAAAACTTCAAAGTAATTTCCTACAAATTTGAAAAGAAATTTGAAGATTTTGAAGCAAAATTTTTCAATTTGTCAAGATTGTAAAATTTTAGAAAAAATCTAGTAATTTCAAGAGATATTTAGAAGTTCTTAAAATATTTAGGGAAATTCGAAACAAATGTAAAGCTTTGAAGATTTCAAACTAAAAATGCAGAAGTATTTCAAAAATTATAAAAGGTTTCAAGAGAATGAAATGTTTATGAACTTGTTTTTGAAAAATTCAGAACATCTACCGAAGTCGTGAGTTTGATAATTCAGTAAACGATAAACCTCTAGAAAATGCATTCGCACTAAAAATATTTCATAGTATTTTCTGGCGTTATTGAAAATTTAACAATTCAAATAAAAAGTGTGGAATCAAGTTTATCATCTCTTCAACAGATTTTTATTTGAAGCAAAATGTGAATTTTTTCAAGTTTTGAGGAAGGTTTCAAGAGTATAACAAATTTTTTTTAGGAAATATGGAAAATTTGAAAATGATTTTTCATTTTGAAAAATGAATTATGAGAGAAATTTAAAAAAGATTTTAAGTTTATAAAATTTTATAAAATAATTGAATAAGTTCAGGAGATATTTAGAACTTTTTAAAAGATTTCAAAAAATGTTAAACCAAATGTAGGTTGCTGAAGATTTCGTACAACAAATTTAGAAGTCATAAAAATTATGAGAGGGTCCAAGGGAATAAAAAAAATGCTTAAGATCCCTATAGAAATTAAAAATAATTTTTTTTTTACAATTAATTTAAAGAAGATATATTAAGCGATTTCAGGCGAGTTGGAAAACTTTCGAAAAATAATGTGTTAGAGTTTAGAAAATTTCAGTTCAATTTTGCAAGATTTTTTAATCACTTTAGGAAAAATTCGAATTTCTTTCAAAGATATTTCAAAGATTTAAAAAAATAATCTAAAAAAATTTTAAGATTCAAATATTTAAAAAAATTAATGGTAATGCATGAAGAAGCTAGATATTTACGACTCAACAGGGACAATATTTATCAGAAAAAAACATGACTATTAAACGTGAAACACGTAAGTCAATGTGTGTCATATTTCTTACTGAGACTGAAAAAATCAGAAAAAGAAGGAAAAATTTACATTAGGTACACGTGGATAGTTTTTTTTCAATATAATGAAAATGTTGAAATTTTCTTGAATTCCTTAATATTTTCAAGTTTTGCAAATATTAAAATTTTGTATTGAAAATGCTGTCGGACCAAACTTAATTGAACTATTTATAATTTTTTACGCACTGACACATATATTTTTCTGTGTACTTTATATTATATAATATAAATATAATATAATATTTAATGAAAGATACAAAAATTAAGGCGGAAAAATTCAAAAATATTCAAATATTTTGGTAAAAACTTAAATATGCAATTGAAAATTTATCTATTTGATTGAAAATAAACAGTTTTGTTGATATTTCTCATTTTTGGGTTGGCATTTCGACTATGTTGTAGAAAATTCATCCTTTTGGTTTAAAAATGTATCTCTTTCAATATAAATTAAATCCTTCTTAGTTAAAAACGTAACTCTTCAGTTTAATCTAAATTTGAATCAGTTACATTTTTTATTAATATTAATTTGTGAGCACTGTTTAATTTTTTGTGTGAAAAATTTAAGAATTTTTTTTACATTTGTTTGTTTGTTTGAAAATATATCTCTCTAGACAGAAATTTAATCGCCTTTAGCTGAAAATGCAATTTTTATGTTCTTTCAAATTTGTGAATCAGTAAAAATTTTACTAACATCAATTAGAAACTGAATTCTAGCTATGAATCAGCTCTTTTTTCACTGACATATCAGTGAAACTTACTGATTCATCAGATAAAATATTTGATTCATAGCTATATAATTATAATTGTATATAATTTTTTTGAATAATTTTTTTTATAATTTATATAATTATAATAGCTATACAATAAAGTCTATTATGTTGAAAATTCTTCCTTTTGGGTTGAAAATTCAACTGTTTTCGTGAAAAATTTACTTTTGTTTACAATTCATATTTTGGTGTTGAGAAGTCAACTGAAATTTTTTTTGCTACAATTCAACTAATTTGTTGAAAATTTATCTTTTCATTAAAAAATTCATCTATATTAGTAGAAATTGCATCTTTCTTAGTGAAAAATGCAACTTTTTGGTTGAAAATTCTACTATTCCATAGAAAATTTACTTTTTTATTAAAAATTCATGATTCGGTGATAATAAGTCAACTAATATCTTGTTTGGATGAAAATTCCACTATTTTGTGAAAATTTGACTTCTTGATTTGAAAATTCATCTGTTTTAGTAGGAATGTCATATTTTCGAGTAAAGATGCAACTGATTTAACAATTTTGTTTGAAAATTTGGATTAAACCACTTTGTTAGGAAACCATTTTTTTTGTATATTCCTATTTTCAGCTGAAAATTCATCTCTTTGGTTGAAAGTTTAATTATTTTGTCAAAAATTGACCACTTTGATTGAAAAGTTAACTATTTTGTTGAAAATTAATTATTTGTTGAGAAAATTTATATTTTCTGGTTGGAAATTCAATTGTTGTACAGAAAATTTGTCCTTTGGCTTGAAACTTCAAGAATTTAGATTAACGTTTTTATTCTTTTCATGACTGGAAAATCATTATTCATTGAATTTTCGTCTTTTTGGTTTAGAATACATATTTCAAAATGAAAAGTCATCTTTTTTGGTTGGAATATCAATGATCGTTAACCAACTATTTTTGACCAATAGTTCTGTATGCATTCATAAAAAAATATCAAGAAGGATATTAAATTTGGAAAGATTTCGGAAAATCTGAAACAAGATGCAGATTTTTAAAGATTTTAAAACAAGAAACTTTTCACACATTTGAAAAGGTTTCAAGAATTCCGAATTTCCACTGAAGTCGTGAGTTTGATAATTCAGTAATAAACAATAAAACTATATACCTTTAACAAATGTACACATACTAAACAATTTTTCTCAAATTTTTTCCTTTATTGTTAAAAAGTTGAAATTCAAAACAATAAAAACTTTAGGAAATTGGATTGATTATTCGGTAAATAATTGAACCAAATTATACCACTGAAAAATGTATGAACACAAAAAAGATCTTTTTACATTTTCCGATGTTATTGAAAAGTTTGATGTAGAAAAAAATAAACACTGCATAAATTTTTTTTTCAATTTGGAAATCCCACTGAAGTCGTGAGTTTTATATTTCAGTAAACAATAAAACTATAAACAATTTAAAAATGTACGTGAACTATGGAAACATACGTTTCAATAACTTTCGCCTTTATTAAAAAGTTAACAATTCAAATAAATAAAATTTCATTAACTTGGTTACAAAAAAATCTGAACCTTCACTAAAAGCGTTATTTAGATTTCTTTTAATGACGCATAGTTTGGACGGAAAATAGAATTTTTGATTTTTTATAGCGTGCGGAGTAAATAAAATAAAATTGAATTTTCCAGCTTTTTAAAAGCGTTATCACGATTAAAAAAACTGTACGTTTTATCAAAAACCGTTATGAAGTGAATTTGTAGATTGTCTGTATTATTTTAAAAATCTATACCCC
Source organism: Andricus quercusramuli (assembly GCA_932178445.1). Classification (NCBI taxonomy): domain Eukaryota; kingdom Metazoa; phylum Arthropoda; class Insecta; order Hymenoptera; family Cynipidae; genus Andricus; species Andricus quercusramuli. Next base: position 6,477 of record CAKNXH010026080.1, on the reverse strand, counting down.
CACCCCCTTTATACCGCCTCGTACAGTTCTGTTCCTCACTTTTCTTATATATACTCCCTGATCCCAGGCGTGAACCTGGTCTAGAAAATGGCTAGTCCGATTTATTCGGTGATGACATATTGGATAGCAACTCAGATAAATAAATTAAAAACAACGAGCTCTATTTAAAAATGGTTATAATTATTTTAATTTGACGTTATGAAAGCTACTTCTTCCTGTATTTCACAGCATTTGACTTACAATTTTGATTCCTTTCATAGCATTTTCGATGAATAAGACAAAACTGACAAGTCCCATAACAAAATGGGTAAAGGAAAAAAAGAGTTGTTTCTCAGGTGGTGAAAGAATAGGAGTACAATCCCTTCTTGCCCTCCTGAATATTATCCTACGATCGCTGTTTTTCAATTGTTTTTTTTCATTTTTATTCTTTCTCCGGAAGAAAAAAATATGCCAAGAAAGGAAATTGAAATCCAGCAGAATATTCCAGAAGAGAATATGCAAAGTTCATTTTAATATCCTCACAAAAATATTCTGAATGGATTTGACTTACCTGTTACATAAACACGATATCAAGAAAGCAATAAAATTATTATGTTCCATTCTATTCTGCGGAAAATCTTTATATTTATTTTATAGGCCATTAGGAATAGAAAAAAGTGGAAAACTATATAACATGGAAATTACGAGAGTTGTGTGTCACCCAATTTCAGAGAAGGCTATACTAAAAAAAGCCGAACAAGAGAGTTTTTCAAAATGATTTAATCAAAACATATTTTTTTAAAGCGAAAAATTAATGAAGAAATGTTTGATTCCGGTAACAAAAAAGATACCGGTACTAACAAAATTATTCCTGGGAAATTTAAAATGATATTTAGGTTTTATTTGAAAAAATAAATTTGAAGTTTTAACGATGTCAAGATATATCAAGGAAGAATATCGATGGCTTTAAGACAATATTTCTTATTTTGTAGCATAAAATTTGTTTTTAGGAAAAGTGAACTATTTCAAGAGATATTCAGAAGTTTTGATTACCTCCACTACAGAAAATTACAAAAATCAACAGCATCAGAATTTTGGGCTTTCTTTGAGCTCTCCAAAAGTACAAAAATTAATTTTCAAAAAACGACCCCTGTCTTCCAAAAATTACCCTCAAAATAACACACGCACCCAGTCTCAATGTAAGCATATCCGAATTTCAGTTCATTTATATATAAGTATTTGACAAAACCAAAAAAATATAAATCAAAAGTCATTTTTCTGCGGGGTTCACAGAAAACTGCCGAAAAGTTGGCAAATGACACAAATGATCAGAAACCCCAAAAAAGAACACCACTGACGCATTTAACCAAACCCTGCTCGGTTGTCTTCAACTAAAAAATCCATAAAAATTTCAATTAGGAATAATTACCACAAAGACTTACCGAAATCTCTTTTTCATATCGTCACCTCCACAGTAACATTCAGCAACCCTTGAGAACTGCTCCTATCATATTTAACAAGCCACGTGTCAGCTGCCTACAACTAAAAACGTCAAAAAAAATTTCAAATTGGAAATACTCACCGCAGACAACTCTCCAATACTCAAGTTAGTATATTTCCCCCCACAGTAACATACCAAGACCCCTAGGAACTACCCCTATCACATTTGACGAACCAAGTCTCACCTTCCATCAACTAAAACCGCGAAAACAATCTCAAACTGAAAGGAATCTTTCAGACAACTTTCCAAGACTCTAATCAATATATCTATCTCCACAGCAATATTCCACATCAACATCACAATTTCCAAGTCTTCAGTTGATATAGTTATTTCCAAAATAATACTCCACAACCCCTAGGAGCTACCCCCATCACATTTAACGAACCAAGTGTCAAAGTAAAACGCCCAAAAAATTTTCAAATTAAAAATGATGAACCCAAAGCCAAAAAAAAGAAAATATATATTCGGTTTAGATTATTTTGTAATAGAACTGAAGGGCCTATGACAAAGCCACAGAACGCGTCCTTGTTTTGCGGATATAGGGTCCCTGTACCAATAGTTTCTGCTGAATATGGTCACAAAAATTAATAAGCGGTCGTGGACAATTGTTCAGGGATGGTTCCGAAGGAATAACCCCTAGGCGAAGGCGTAACAACCGTGCCGAAAGCTGAACGGCACCTAGGTGAGGTGTCTTAAACGGTGACCCTGGGATACCGGGCGACCTCTCAAAGTATGCAGCCTTATCCTTGCACACGGGGCTCTACATGGATGGACAACCCCTTTTCCTTGCTGCTCGTTAGAACAACAATGGCACCACCAAAATACAAAAAAGTTGTAGATGCGGTTCAAAACGATCGAAAGCGCAGAACACCCGACAATGGGTCGGCAAACAATGCTGATCATCCTAGTGTTCGGGTTGCTGAAAATAATTTAGATGGAAACATGACGACGAAACGGCGAAACGCCACATTCAGTGGACGGTTCAACTCAAGGATGACTTGCTAGACTGCTAGGATGCCAGCATTATCCCTGTCTACCAAAGCTTTATGTCGCGTATGCGCAAACTGTGGTGCCAGAGACACCCAGAGCTTCAGCACGTTTCGATTCAATCATTGCGAAATCAACGTGCCCACCTCTGGAAAAATTGTTATGTATGCGGAGCGCTTTCCCAACCGCTGCTTGACCAAGCTGCAGACGAAGAAGAGGAAGCGACATTGAGACCAACCGCGAAAAGCGGGCACCTTCTGAGAGATGATCGCGATTTCAGGACAAGGAGGAACATAAACATGCAAGTTCCTCCTAAGCTCCAAGATCTGGCTGGAATGGATGCCTCTCTTCGTGGAGATATCCCGCAAGAGTCCGTCCTCTGGAGCGTCAATTGCTCAGTTTATGGTGCGGCGAGAGCTTTGGCTGATTCAAATCGAAGGCTAAAACTGACGATGGATCAAAAGACCAAAAGACGCTTGCATCAACTGAACAAGAAGATTAAATGGGCAAGACAGAATGCGTCCCGGCTTCAATGTATGATTGACTATATAACATCTAGTAGACCGTTCACAGAAAGGGTTCGAAAATTCGCCCGAGAACTGAGGATCTTGAATCACTGAGCAAGTCAAAGCTGCTGACAATAAACAGCATAATGTTGACAAAATACGGCTGTTGTCTGACGCGAGGAGGAGAATACAGAAAAGGGAGAGATGGATCAGGAAGAATCAACAGTTTCTCGCTGACCCATCTCGCCGCATTAGCGATCTCCCTGTTTCCGACAAAAAATCCACCCAAGTCCAAGTAGGTAGAGACTTTTTAGAGAGAGGTATACAAGATCCCGAAAACACTCAAGTTGAAAGAAGATACTGACAATATCATCCGCTTCAAGGAGTTTTGCAAGAACCTCATAAAATCTGAGGATGAATCTCCATAAATCACTGCAGAAGAGGAGAAAAAGCACTTAGAGGCAAGAAGAATTTTTCAGCTGCTGGACCAGATTCTATAAGAACTTCTGGTGTAAGAAGTTTACTTCTACACACCAACATTTGGCCCGCATATTCACCTTATATTTAAATTCGAAGAAGCCCATTTTGCAGTGGCTGGTGTTAGGACACACTAAACTCCTACCGAAAAAGGCAACTTGTCCAACCCAGAGAATCATAGGTCAATAACTTGTTTGAAAATTCAAAATGTTTGCAAAACCGTTCAAACATCTGAGACTCTCATTTTTTCTTTTCTTGATATAAGTTGAAAGTTCCTGTAATTTGGATAGCATAACATTTTATATTGAAAATTTTGTTCATTCTATGACAGGATTAAAATAGAACTTAACTGCCGAAATAATGAAATTTTTTAATTGTCTCGCTTCTATTTATAAAAAATACTTAAAAGAAAAAGGAAGCATATGAGCAATTTTTTCCTGACAACATTTATTTCTGAATACTTATCAAGATTATTGATGAATGATTACGTTTTAATTGTGAATGAATTTTTGATATTGCGTAATAATTCTAATCTTAACTAGTAAAAGAAATGGTTGGCACAGGCAACAAAAAAGTCACCGGTACAAGCAATACGATTCCTGAGAAAATTAAGAAGGATTTAGGTTTCATTTAAAAAGATAAATTTCAAGTTTTGAAGATGTCAAAATATGTCAAAAAAGTATATGCAAGACTTTCAGACAATTCTTCTAATTTTGCAGCATTAAAAATTTTGTTAGAAAAACTGAACTGTCTAAAAAGTTACTAAGGAGCTTTAGTAGTTTTAAATTTATTTTAAAATAATGTTCTTTGTTGAAAGTTTATTTTTTGGTTGTAATTTCATAATTTTAGTTCAAAATTCATTTTCTTGGTCACATGGTGGTCACGTATTTTGTTGAACATTTGTTTTATTTAGTAGAAAATTAATCTCCCGGATAGGAAATTCATGTTTGGGTCTAAAATTAATCTGATTTTGTTGAGAATTCAACTATTTGGTTGAAAATGGCTCTCTTGTGGCCGTATTGAACCGTTTGTAATTCAAAAATAAAATATTTTTTATTGAAGTATGAACTATTACATGTTCCGTTGAGAATGCATTATTTTAATTAAACCTTCATCTCTTTGGTGAAAAACCTAACTATTTTGTGGAAAATTGATCTTTGTGGTAGAAATTTCATATTATATGGTAAACAATTTTAAAAAATGTCTAGAAAATTCGTCTCATATTTAAACAATAAATCTTTCTTGGTTGAGGACTCAACTGTTTTATTTCAAATTCGTCTATTTTGGACAAATCCAACTGTTTTTTAATAGTAATCACCACAGTTTTTGGTCAAAAATTCAACTATTTGGTTGAAAATTAACTTTTTTATTTAAATTTTGATTTCACATACCTGAAGTTTTTGAAAATCTTTCTGAATTTTATAAAGAATATTAGGAAAAAAATAGGGAAGAAGAGTTTCTGGGCGACCGTATCCAAATAAATAATGTTGATTGCAGCCACCACCATGCCAGTGCGACATCTTTTTTTTTTCAATTCTGGCAGGTATTCGAAACCGGATCTGGAAGTAAAAATGTGTTTCATTTTTCAATACAAGTATTTGAAATTATTATTTAAAACTATCCTGAACTGTGATATTCTCATTTTTATTTTACAAGAGTTTCTTTTTTCTATTAAAATAATTTTTAAAAATAGAAACAGAAACATCAAATACGTATTGAAAGGATATAACAATGAAAGCTTGGTAAGATTATTATTATTGTTTTTATATGTTGTAAATTTGATGAATTAAAATTTTTGAATATCTTCAAGAATTACTTGGCAAATTTTCATTTCACAAATTATATTGATTGTAATGATAACTTTTTATTTGGCGAAATTTTTTTATTCTCAAACTGTTTAGGGATTTTAAGAGATAAAAAATGAACGAATGACAAAACAAATATAACGAGGTAAAGGAAATGGTAGCGTACCCAGAGGCAGACCGAGATATGAATGATTGCAATGTGAGAATGAGACCCTAATTCGAAATAATTAATTATTATTAACAATTTATTTCTTGACTTACCGCATGAACCGGAATATATGCAACATTTTTGCTCGCGGTCACAATACTGACCCAATGAACTCGTATCTGGAGGACAGGTTCCCATAGCGTTAACAGCTCCAATGAGAAGAGCCGCGCAAAAAAGAGCTACAAATGTGATAATAGCAAGCCTCATTTTAATCGAGAACTAATGATCCCTTCAGTCAGTAGAGTCTTATATACAGAATCTCCCGCCGATGGTTATGCATAAAAAACTGGATATTCACGACTTAAAATGGACAATTTTTTTAGTAAGAAAGCGTGACTAAGAGATGTGAAACACGTAAGTCAATGTATGTGGTATTTTCTACATGGAGGTAGGCTAGCCAATAAATGGGGTACACATATGCAACACGAATCTGAAAAAAAATAAGAAGGAGAAATGTACATTAACTACACCTGGATAGTTTTTGCAATGTAATAAAAATCTTGTATATCTCTTAAATTACATAATATTCTTAAGTTTTGCAAATAATTTCAGTTTTAAATTTAAAATGCTGTCGAAAATAATTTAATTGAAGTATTTGTAATTTTTTGTCACCAATACATATATTTTCTTGTGAATTTTATATCCTATAATATAATATTGATAGTTTAGCTAGTTTAGTTTAGCTGCTGTGGAAAAATTGGAGCAGCAGCTGCGACAGGGATGTTATGCTGTAGGCACCTTCTAGGTCATAAAGAGTACCTTCAGCAACACTCCTCCAAAATTCATCTGCGGGCGGGGAGCCCCGATGGAGTCCTACTGGCGTTCGAACTATAAAGCTGACTGTGCCTACTACTTAACTATTCGCTTTCAGTAATTGACTCCAGACCGCCTGATGACGTCTAGTATGTCAACCAATGATCGCCTTATAATCTCCTCAGGTCCAATAAAGTGGGCCCTGAAGGATTGTTGCCTGAGCCTAGCTTATACCGGGCACTGGCATAAGGCATGCAGGGA
>CAKNXH010026059.1:0-12702 GCA_932178445.1 Andricus quercusramuli | reverse complement strand
CGGTGAGGAAGAATAGCAGCTGGACCGCAGGGATTCTACAGGATCAACGCAAGATGGTACACCACACATCACTTCCGGTAACTCTGTAACTGCTAAAATAATTTTTTGGAACATTCACGGTTTCAATAATATAGCTGATATATGTAACCTCTTACGGGACCATGATATCCTCTGCGTATGCGAGACTTGGCTGGAGAGCGATAAAATTGGCCTCTTTCGATCCGCAGATTTCCAAAGTATTTCATCTCCCGCTATTAGAAGCAATTGTCATGGCAGGGCTAGGGGTGGTCTGCTCATTACATACAATATTAAATCTTATGCAACTCAGGAAATAGCGATATCACCCAACTATATTTTTCTCAAAGTCCAATCTCGCTTGGACTGCTTCATACTCGGTCTAGTATATATTTCCCCCCTAGATGACTTCAATGATTACCTAGAGAATCTTAATTCCGTATTGTACCGGATTTCAATTTCATTCCCTGATTTGCCAATAGTCATGGGTGGGGATTTCAACTGCAGGGTATCTGATCTGAACCAATTTGATCCTGAAGCTTTTTATTGCGCGAACACATTTTACTCAGAAAGATCATCTAGGGACAAAATCTCCAATTTTAGGGGGAAAAAATTTGTGAATTGTATGGAGGTTAATGAACTCGTTCTCCTAAATGGCCGCTCTCCTAGTGACTCTCCTGCAAATTTCACATTTATAGGTCCCCAAGGAGCAAGCGCAATAGACCTTGTATGGTGCTCTATGAAAGGCCTTCACCTCTTTTCTGATTTGTATGTTTTGCGTCTGGCTTCCCTCTCTGATCACCTTCCTGTTGTGCTGACTGTGACACTACCACCTTCACTTTCGGAGAATGAGTTCGAGGATCTCGTTTTAAATAAGCTATTTTTCGATAAAATTAAAGTAGATGCGTTCGCCTCTTTGATGGAGTGGAGGGGGGAGGTAGCCGACATTTATCAGGATGTCGACTGCCTCAACACGGTACTATCTACGACTATAAAAGATGTCGCAATCGAATTGAATATGCGGAGGAGCCACTCTAATTTTATTTATTTTAAACGTAAGCCATGGTTCGATGATGAATGTCGCGATGCGAAAAAACGTTTGTCCGATGCATTAAGTATTTTCAGAGAAAATGCATTTTCACAGGAATCTAAAGTAATATATCTCAAAGAAAAAAATAATTTCAGAAAAGTTCAGGAAATTAAGAAAAAAAACCATAGTAAAACTCAAATTGAAATTTTAGCAAGTTGCAATAACTCGACACAATTCTGGAAAGTAATTAATGCATCGCGACCAAAAATGCACCACCAAGCTCGCATTAGTGTAGACACTTGGCATAAATATTTATTAAACTGTTATCGACTTTCGAATTTAACACCTGCCATTGACGCCAACTTTTTAAAATTGACCCATCCCATACTGGATGGCTCTATTACTATGGAAGAAATTATTAAATGTTTAGCAAACTGTAAGGATGGAAAGGCTCCTGGCTGCGACGGAATCAGCTACGGGTTTTATAAAAATCTACCGCAAAATTGGGTCTTGTATATGATGCATCTTTTTAACAAGATTATGGACACGGAGAAAATCCCTAAAGAATGGGGTAAATTAACAACTACTATGATCTTCAAAAAGGGTAACCCTGAAGACCCCGATAATTACAGACCCATCACCCTTGTTAATTGTATCGCGAAAATTTTCACCCAGGTTATTTGCGATCGATTGGTCTTATGGGCAACTGAATTAAACTTAATACCCGAATCACAGTCTGGCTTCAGAAAGGGAAGGAGCTGTCTCGATAACTTTTTCACGCTAACATCCATCATTCAAATACATCTGAGAAACCCGCGTGCGGTGGTGTATGCTGCTTTTGTCGACTTTAAGGGGGCTTTTCCATCCATATCGCAACCATTTATTGTGGAGAAAACTCCACTCTTTGGGTCTTAGCACTAAAATAATTAATATTCTAAAGAACTTTTATGCTTCTGCGACGACTTGTATTAAGACTTGCAAGGGATCAACCAAATTTGTCAAGGTTACGCAGGGCGTCCTTCAGGGTGAAGTCTTAAGCCCATACGAATTTTTGCTTTTTATCTCCGATTTAGAAGACTATCTTATCCAGCAAGGTTGTCGAGGCCTCTCCGTAAATAGTTTGGTTGAAATATTGTTGCTTGGTTATGCGGATGATTATGTTCTTTTTGCAGATACCCCGGTTGAATTAAACAGAAAACTGGAAGCACTTAATTCTTATTGCAAAGAAAATAATCTTACTGTGAACACGGAAAAAACTAAAATTGTAATTTTTTCTAAATCAGCGAATTCATCCGCTAGGAAATTTAAATCTTTTAAATTCGGCGAAACCCGTATTGAGGTAGTTAAACAATATACTTATTTAGGTACCCCTCTTTCTGGTTCATGCTCCTTTTTACCGGCCGCAAGGAGGTCGGTTAGTGCGGCGAACACAGCCGTCGGCTCGATCCTAAGGACGGTCAACTCGGTCGGAGCTGATTCGTGGAACACCTACATTAGATTATTCCAGAGCCTTTCTGTAAGTACGCTACTGTATGGTTCACAGGTTTGGAGCCTAAACATTTAGAAGTTATAGAGAGAGTACAGCTCTCTTTTTTCAAGAAACTCTTATCCTTGCCCACCAATACACCAAACTACGCAGTGAGATTAGAAACTGGATCTTTGCATTTATCTCACACGGTCTTGAAAAATATTTTATCTTGGTTAATTAAAATTTCGACAATGGATGATTCACGGTACCCAAGATTATGTTTCGATAGGATGAGATCACTGGCAGTAAAGGATCCCTACAACAGATTTAACTGGTTTTCCCAGATCCGGTTTTTTTTCGATGCAGGTGGCTTGGTGGACAGATGGGAAAGTCTAACATTAAACACCATAAGCTCTGACCGAGAGATAGTTCTTGGGAACTACAAATCCTATCTTGAGAACCTTGATGGCGAACGCCTTGCCTTGTCTAAGAGCTTACTCATTTTTCCGCATCTGACGATGCAATCAGGCACACAATCATACTTACTCATGCGAATGCCTCTGTTTTATAAAAGAATCTTTGCACAACTCAGATTATCCAATATACATGTATGCCGCATTCTGATTGACCGTGGAAAGTATGTTTTTAATATGGAAGAGAGATGTAGGCTTTGCTACCTCGATAATGAGAGTTTGTACCATATTTTGTCTGATTGTCCGGCTTGTCGGCACTTGTTTGAGTCTAAGTTTCCTACAAACCCTACAGATGTTCATCCCTCCGATAAATGGTTGGCTATATTGTCTTCCGTCAATCCTTCTACTGTTAGAAAATTTGTTAACTTAATTGTGAAGATTATCTGCGAGCGTTGGAGATCATTAGATAGTTCATAATCATTTTTACCTATTTTTTATGTATGTATGTATGTATGTATATATGTGTTATTATTACTATTATGCGAGCGTTGGAGATCATTAGATAGTTAATAATAATTTTTACCTAGTTTTTATGTATGTATGCGTACGGCTATATGAGATTTATGTTTTTAGATATCCCTGCGAAACTACCCTTGTATGTACCGAATGGTCTATAGACAAGTGAATAAATATTGAAATATAAATATTGATATTTCAATAACAGCATTAACAAATTAGTATTCAATAAAACATTTTTAGTTGTAATATAATTTAAAAATACGCGGACAAAGGGTGGGTGTGATCCATAGCGTACTCAACAGCTAAAAAAACCTCATTTTAACGTATTTATTAAACAAGGAGATAAAATAAGTATGTACTAGCGCTACCATAGGGAAAAGTTTTTATATCAATTATTAACATAGCTGAAATTTATACTCGGCAAAAATTTGCTGTTTTTTTCTAAACAATGTTTCACTAAGTGTAGACGAAATTAATCTTTTCTGTTGTTTTCATCTTTTCCAGTCGAGCATTAATTTTTAGCATAATTATTCACAGTTTACTTTAGTTTGCTTTTCATTTTCATTGACCCGATGGTTAAATTTACCCTCGTATACCCTGGGTCAAAAACTATTTTTTTTCGGTTCACATTGCTGTGCAATCTGAAATGTGAAAATGCTGATTGATGAAAACCTTTTTTATTTAATTAATCCATACAATTAATTTCAGAGCTGGAACAACTTACTGGAGTTGCAGCTATACTTCGATTTCCAATGCCAGAATTAGAAGATGAAAGTGACGGAAGTGATTCGGAAGGAGACGAGTAACGATGCCGCTAATATATTTTATTAATTAATCGTGTATGGAATTGGGGGAGCAAAACTCATTGGCCGCTTCATTCAATATATGTTATATCTACGTATGATGTCTTGTATTGCTTTGTTATATAGAATCATTGAAAATAGACACGGCACCAAACACGAATAGAAACAATGTTCAAAACATGTTCGCGTACTTAGCAGGGAAATTAGTTAAAGCTTCTCATTGCAATTATGTTTTTTTTAAAGTAGTATCTTAAAATCCAAGGTAACTACATATTTTTAATCGTAGTCCCATACGTAATTTTACACCACCAAACTGATTGTTGTGCTGTTCACAATGAAGAGCAGATTTAGTCAAATAAATTAATAATAATTCAAGAAGACTGCTTTCAGTTTTTGTTATGCTTCGATTGAGGTGTTTTCAACAGATTTATACTTCATACTTTTAAATATATGTATGCAAAAAATCGAAGCTGTTAATGTATTATTTTTAGCTAGAACCCTTTAAATTGTCTATCACTTTAGCAAATCAACACAAATGATATGTAAAAGGCATATATACCTGTCTGTATAATTCCACCTGAAAAGAGCCTAAAACTAACCACCTACATGCAAAAAGAGTAACTCGAGGAATTTTTGAAGTTAGAAATGCGGAAATAGCTATGATAAGCAGGAAAACGCTTGCCGTCCCGGTTCTACTCTAGTCGTTTGGGGTGGTTAGCGATTATACATCTCACGCCGTCGAAGCGGACGCGAAATTCTTTATCTCCAATATCTTCATAACCGAATTGTTCTGAGTACAGCTTACATGGTTCCAAATGGCAGAGATACTCTCCGAAAAATGATCAGGAAACACGAGATGATTGGCAAAGGAGCATTCCTGTACAAAGCCGCGGAGCAGGCAGCCGAAACCCTTGGCCTGAATTTCAAGAATAGAAGTGAGGAAAGTGCCGCGTCGGTTCTACTCTACTTGTTTGGGGTTGTTCAATGGACGAAGAACGAGCTCACGGCCCTTGATATCGCCACGCGTAAGATCATGCATATGCATAAGAACTTGAATATAAATTCGTCCGTTCCGCGATTATACATCTCACACCGTCAAGGCGGACGCGGACTTCTGAATCTCCAATTTCATCATAACCGAATTGTTTTAGGTACAGCCTACATCGTTGCAAATGGCAGAGGTCCTCTCCTAAAAATGGTCAGGAAACATGAGATAATTGGCAAAGGAATGCTCCCTTACAGAGCAGAGGTTTAAAAATTCCGCCGACAGCTACTCGACAAGAAAACGCACGGAAACTTTCACAGAAATGTAGAAAGTCAGTCCTTGTCGAAGGAGCAAACTTTTGCTTTTCGCAGATCATCAGAAGTTAATTCGGGTACAGAGGGTTTCATTTTCGCATGCCAGGATGGTGTCATTTTCACCTTAGTATGGGGAAGGCGACTGACATTTGCGGCCACTATGGTCGCTAGTGCGCTTGGAGATGCACAAGACGATGGTTCCAACGGTGGTAACGTCAGCTATTCGAAATATATCAGTCTTTCGTAACGCAGCGTTGACGTGATAGCTTAAAGCACTATTTTGGAATCGCCAGGTATGCATGTGGCATTTGGGTGTAAAAATAAAGAAGCAAATCGCTTTCTAAATAACAAAAACTATGGAAAGTGTAAATAATTCCTTGTGTCCGCGCTCAATATATATCTCCACTCATAGTGCTGCCCCCTAAGATGAGCTTGTCATTTCGCCATTCCCAGACTGTGGCCACATTCTACGCCAATAAGTTCCCAGCAATAGGTGCGGAGAATGTCATGTACACGCTGAGTACTTACAACAGAGCTGCACGCTCGGTCTTTGTACTTCCCCCACATTTGGGAACAGACCTTTAAAAATTAAAGGTCAAATCATCGACAACTGTAATTTGGTGATTGCGAATTCTCTTTCGTTAAAGCTCCTTCGGCTTCAACGAATACACTCTCATCACGTATCTCGTGCTTCGCACTCGAATTTGTCCAAAATGCAAACTTTTCTACATTATTTATTGCAACTTGTGTCGTTTCATAAATTTAATTTGTTTATTTTCAATGTTATTTTTTACGCTTTGAACCAAAAATACGCATTCTAGCGTAAAGTGGTTCTAAGAAAATTTGTAAATGTAATATAGGTGAACAATTTTGTTAGATAACGTGTCATTGTAGCTTGTATCGTTTTTTAAAAAGGTATTTTTTTATTTTAAATTTATTTTTATAACAAACGTTTATAGCAGATTTGTAGATCCTTCTACGTTGAACAACTTTTGTCTTTTAATTTTTGTTCATCTCTTGTGTAGTAGGGTATGTATGTATGTATACCATTAAGGTAAATATACTTGTAGTAAATAACTACAAGTGTGGGCTCACCACATCCACGACGGGCCAACAGCACGCAGTATCCCGAACGGTCACCCATCCAAGTACTAACCGCGCCCAACACTGCTTAATTTCAGTGATCTAACGAGAACTGGTTTTTTCAGCGTGGTATCGCCGTTGGCTGACCAGAAAAAAAAACACTTTTGGTTTTCTTAGGAGTGAAGTGCAAATATTGGTAGTTCATGCGATTGTAGAACCCAGATTTTTTGTTTAATTTTAAACAATATTTAGAGGTGGCCCATCGTCTTTGAAAGTTGTCATTGCAAAAGCTGACAATTTCGGTAAGTGAGAAGTCGATCGTAAAAGTGCAACCCCAGCTCTTTTCATCGATGTGCCTTTATAACAGGATTAGTTAGCGTCCCCTGAATTATTATTATTCACTTTTCTGAAAAAGGGAAATAGACTAAGAAAAACTTGCCGAGAATGGGTCTGCTTTATGAGTTTATGGTGTCAAGATCCTCTGTGATCGACTTTTATGGCTGAGCTGATGAGCGCTCCGCCCCGAAAATTAAACAGCTTAGGTCGTAGACCTGTCAAGTTTCAAAAATTTACTCAGATTTGTTTTCATTATTGCACGCTCGTTTATACTTTTCCTAATCTGCTTTTTCAGAAAATGTGATATTCAACCTTCGAGGAAAATATTCTTAAAATTTCGGTATTCAATTGAAAAATGTTTTTATGTGTATTCTGAGAACCTCAAGAACGAAAGAAAGAAAGAATCAAAAGTTCAAATTAAACAGTGGATAACTTTGTGGTTAAAATCTTGAATAAAAAAAGTTGAGTTTACCCATGTTAATTACATAAGAACTTCAAAGACGATGGACCACCTCTAAATATTATTTAAAATTTTTTAAAAATTTGTCTTTTACAATCGCATAAACTACCGTTATTTGACCTTCACTCCTAAGAACACCAAAAGTGTTTTTTTCTGGTCACCCTATCGTGTAGTTTTTCAAAAAAATTTAATTTTTTGTTTTTAATGCTATATTTATGAGTAGCACAAAAACTACGCGTTCTATTACAACAATTTTGTGACAAATTTGTAGCTCTTTTTTGCGCGAGCAACTTTTTTCTATTAATTTTTTATGTGTAAACATCTTAGACCTCGATATGGGGAGTCGCGTCTGATTCAAATGAAACCACGACTAGAAAGTGTAACGCAGGCCTCTGACACATGCGCTGTGTCTCATGTCACAGGACCAAGGCTTGCTTCTCTCTCTCTCTCTCTCTCCCCCCTCTCTCAAACGAATAATAATTGTTTAAACAATTGTAAATTATTTACAAACAGGAGAAAAATATTCTGTGTCTAATTTGAAAAAAATAAACAATTTTCAATATTTTTCTTATAAGTTTTGAGTACTTAGATGTGTAATAATAATTATAAGTGTCATAATAATTAATTTTTCATAATGAAATTTCAATTTCTAATATTCTTCTTCATGAAATATAATTCGCCTAATTACAAATGTAGATGCGTAACATAATTGCGACACAATGTATTCTTTCAGAGAACTGATATCGGTCTGCATCGGTATTTTATAAACAAAGCTTGACTGAGCAGGCAAAGGAGAGGATGCGTTTTAGGAAATAAAATAGTTTGAAGAATGAATCAATAAATTTTTTAAATGTTCAAAATTATATAATTTCTAAACAATTTTAGGTCGAAACACTACAATGAAAGGATCTTACATTGTTATTGAAACATTCAAATTCAAAAATGTCACTTATAAATTAAAAACTAAAAAAATGAAACAATGAAAATTTTTAAATTTGCATTCAGCACTCTGAAATTTTAATGATTCGAGGTTTATTTTATTTTAAATAATTAAATTTTAATTAGTTTATTTTTGAATGCTTGATTTATAATTTCTTATTTTAAATGAACAGTCAAATATTGTTAAATATTGAAAGAAAATTTTTTTAATTGAACATTTTCAAACTGAATGCTTAAAAAATGGAGTATTTTAGAATGCACTAATATTTGAATAGGATTTGGACCACGCCGTCGGCTTGCGGGTTCGATTCCCGCCTCGCACCCTGGAAGAGCCTCGGTGGCCCATACGGTGATCACTTGCCTAGCAACGGAGAGTCGTGGGACCGGTACCTCTAGATAAAAAGGTTCTCTAAGTACTTAAGGCTGTTGCTCTTGGTGGTTCGGAACCCACCTTAAACTGTAGGTCCCCCTCCCACCACCAAGTAAGTGCGTGGGGGGTGTGTGAAGGAATAGGGAAGAGATATAAGAACAATGTAAAACCTTAGGGGACACATTAGAAGCTTCCATTCCATTCCATTAATCACAATGTTTTTGAAAATTGAAAGAAGATTTTGAAGTTTCAATCGGATGCAAACATTTCATTGATTACTAAGGCTAATAGAACAGTATTCTAACAGGCTTTGCAGAAAATTGTAAGTGTTCAAAATTATATCATTTTCAAACTATTTGAACTTGAAAGCAGTACAATTTATTGATTATAAGTTGTTTCTTGAAAAATCTAAATTGAAAAATGTCATTTGCAAATTACAAATTAAAAAAAAGGAAACAATGCAACTTTTAAAGTTTACATTCAGCACCCTGAAATTCGAACGATTCGAGGTTTATTTTATTTTAAATAATTCAATTTTATTTAGTTTATTTTTGAATGCTTGAGTTATAATTTCTTATTTTAAATAAACAGTCAAATATTGTTAAATATCGAAAAAAAATGTTTAATTAAACATTTTCAAACTGAATTGTTAAAAAATGGAGTATTTTAGAATGCAATAATATTTGAATAGGATTTGAAATTGAACAAAAGTCTTCAAAATTAGCCCAAAAACAATAAAAAATTATTTCCGAATTTATTGATATTTTCCGGAAACATTAACATTTGACGTTTTTTCAAACAACTTCTAATGAAATGAACACATACTGGCTTTCATTTATGCCCACAAAACGGTTACTCTTATCACCTTCTATGCAATAATTGAGAGAAAACCTACAGTTTATTATTATTAAAACTAGGGTGGTTGTTCAACCTATTGCAAAATAGATGTCCAGAAACTTTTGCAAGACATTACATATAAGAGAAATAAACTTTTATACTCCTACATGTGCGTGATTTATTATTTGCTTCATGTAAGATTTCAATTTCAGTTAACGTTTGCCGAAGATGTTCACACATAAATCTGTCTTGGGTCGTAGTTTAGGACGCACGTAATGTTTTTTTTTGTCATAGCTTGTGTTGTTGGTCCAAAAATGTATTTCATCTTTTATTTTATTTTTACGATTATAACAAAAACTACGCGTTCTATAAAAAAGTGATTGGTAGAAAATTTTTAGATCCTTTTTCAATGCACAATTTTCGTCTATTCATCTTTTTTCGTACCTTGCGGCGTTTTTCCAAAAATTCAATTTTTGTATTGACAATTTTATTTTTTACGATTAAGACAAAAACTAAGCATCCTATCAAAAAATGAGTAATAAGACATTTGTAGCTCTTTTTTCAGTGAATAAGTTTTATCTATTTTTTTTTCGTAGTTTGTGTCGTCCGAAAATTTAATTTTTTATTATTAATGCTGTTTTTTTACGAATAAAACAAAAACTACGCGTTCTATCAAAAGTGATTCATAAGAAATTTGTAGATCTTTTTTGAATGCACAATTTTTGTCTGTTCGTCCTCTTCCGTATCTTGCATAGTTTGATCGCAAAATGGAAATTTTTTATTTTTCAAGATAATTCAAAGCAATGTTATGGCAATCTTGTAGGGTGTTCAAGAAGCAACGTTTTTATCGTCTTGACTTTTTTTCATATCGTGCTTTGTTTAGCATACAATTTTCATTATTGTATTTTTTTATTTTGTATGTGCTATAACTCTGGTAATTTGTTTTTGATTATTGAATTTTCAAATCTTAAAAAAAATGCTCTAAAAAATATTGAAAACGCTTCAAGTTTTTGAATTTTCAACCAAAATGACTAATTCTTTCACTCTCATGAGTTTCCCCTTTCATCCACTGCTTTCATCTGCCATGGGAATCCATCCAACGGCCTTTTATACCTCGAATACCGGCAGTGGCAAGCAGGCTGTCTGCAGAAAACAACACAGTGAAAGAGATAGAGAATGGTCCCTCTCTTTTACTCTTATGGATTTTTGCAGACAGGCTGCCTGCACGATCGACATATGGAAATGGGCCGATAGTGCTGTGTGAAGCACTGAAATGGGCTTTAGAAAGAGAAAAAACATTTGAGGGGTAGATCTGCCTTTTTCTATTCCAGGACTGTGCGAAGTGAATCGGATGCCCCGCGCATTGCCTAAATATTCTCTATGGTTAATTTTGTTTGTAAACAATTATAAATAATAGATTATAAATAGTTAGATTGATGATGGTTATAGAGTGATGTTGTTTGTCTGAGTAATATAACTTTATAAAAATTATATATACAGGGTGTCCCAGACTCAAGTGTCCGGACTTATATAGCCATATAAAAACTAAAAAAATAAATAGAAAATTCCTTTTCCAAAAATCAGTTGAAGTTTTACTTTTTTAGTTATAAAAAATTTAAGCTGGACCAATCAGGAGGGCTGTATAAGCAGCCGTGTGTGCGTGAACAGGATTCCAACGTAGTGTTCTCCCGTCGCTAACCCCACCTTTGCGCTCACTTCGATAAAACTTCAACTGATTTTTGGAAGAGGAATTTTCTATTTATTTTTTTCATTTTTATACGGTTATACAGGGTGTCCCAGACTCAAGTGTCCGGACTTATATAGCCATATACAAATTAAGAAAATAAATAGAAAATTCCTTTTCCAAAAATCAGTTGAAGTTTTACTTTTTTAGTTTGAAAACATTTAAGCTGGACCAATCAGGAGCGCTGTATAAATAGCCGTGTGTGCGTGAACGGGTTTCCAACGTAGTGTTCTCCTGTCGCTAACCCCACCTTTGCGCTCGCTTCGATAACACTGCATTGAAATCTCGTTCACGTACACACGGCTGTTCATACGGCGCTCCTGATTGGTCCAGCTTAAATGTTTTATAACTAAAAAACTAAAACTTCAACTGATTTTTGGAAAAGGAATTTTCTATTCATTTTTTTAATTTTTATATGGCTATATAAGTCCGGACACTTGAGTCTGGGACACCCTGTATATATATATATATATATATAATATCGATATTTTTTTGACATACTTCAGACCATTTAAAAAAGGAGGTTAGTTGTTGAATCCTTTATTCTGTAGCCAACGTTTCGAAAACATAAAGTTTTCCTCATCAGGACAATTATTTTTTGAAGTTCGTCAACATCTTTAATATATACAGATTTCTATTCCTTTTCTTCTTTGCTTAAAAATCTTCATTTTCTCGTTAAATTTTGTTTAAATTAATTACTGCTGGACGAGATTGTATCAAGAACTTTTGGTGGAAGAAGTTTACTTTTATACACCGACATTTGGCCTGCACATTCACCTCATGTTTTAAGTCGGAGACACCCATTCCGCAGTAGCTGGTGTTAGGACGCACTATGCTCCTGCCGAAAAAAGGCAATTTGTCCAACCCAGAGAATTACAGGCCAGTAACTTGTTTGAACACACTGTATAAGATCTTTACAGCTGTCCTAAACAACAGGATTGTTCGACGAATTGAGCCTGTATGGCGAGAGATGTTCGAACAACGTAGCTCGAGAAAAGGTGTAGCAGGCTGTCGAGAGAACCTGCTAATTGACAGGTGTGTCTGTAAAGACGCTGCAGCCCATCAGCGCGTCCTGTCAATGGCCTGGATTGACTACCGGAAAGCTTTTGATTCAACCTCTCATAGACTTATCATCTGTCTGTTGGAAAGATTGAAGGTGCATCCGCACATAGTGAGATGCATAGAGGGATTGATGCCTCTTTGGAAAACTAAACTTACTATCTCATCTAGAAATTATGGTGTGTGACAACGAACAACGTCATCTTCCAGAGGTGTGTCGTTCAGGTTGATACCATGAGTCCTTTGCTTTTTTGCATCACACCTTTGCCTCTATCTCTCGCACTACGAAATTCTCTTGGATACCTTTGTGGCGACACTAATCAGCGC